>VBVR01000812.1:0-40274 GCA_011638315.1 Tetramorium parvispinum | reverse complement strand
ATTAGGTCGAAGTGTATATACTAAGAGAAAAATATAGCTATTTTCGGCCTCAACTACAATTTTATAATATTTCTAACGATAATTATGGTTAACATAATGATGCATATAGTTAAGTTAATCACATTTCATGCTAGAAATATTGAAAAATTATGATTGAGGCTAAAAGTAACTATATTTTTCTCTCAGTGTGTGACATTACATTTAACATAAATTGAAAAATGACCATTTTGAAACATATTGAAACTTTCAAATCTTTTGATGCTGTCATCTCATTAGCGAGAAGATTTACTATTGTAATTACTGTACCATTAGTGATGATTAAATTAATTTACCGAATGAAAGGAATTATATATTGAAACGCGAAAAGGGGTCTGTGGCCGCAATATAATGAAGATGTCTCGTCATGGTGCATGGGTTTTTCTCCGTGCCACATAGGCCCCATTCGCCTGTGGCGGACCGCGGGGGTCGGACGTAAATGATGTCACGACCGCCATTGTACCGTCAGCAAAATTGAAACCCCATATGAAATCGGCGAAGCTCTCGAAAAAGGACCCGAGCCTTTCACTCACCCGACTTTAAATAGCTCTGAAGCATAATTGGGCCCCAAACCTATTGAAAGAGGTTCTCGCGAGGTTCGTCCCCCGTACCGTGCGCCGAGTACTCGCGTGATCAATGGGACCGAACAAAGACGTATGCAATATGCGGCACAAGAATCTCCGTTTTGTCCGGCATCAGATGTGGTTAACGCTGATGTTGTTAGAAATTGCATCATAAAATTTAAAGATAAGAAATTAATATTTACAAAAATCTTCTGTCCTTTGCAAGTTCCATTGAACTGTGCAAATAGAGCGACGGTTTACGATAATCGCTGTCCCCTTTCATACGCACAAAAGTCAGACGTGCAAAGCAAAGAGCTGGTTTCGAGCAAACTTGTATAACGATGCGCGTAATTCTGCACGATAGCAATGGCAACCCCATGGAGTGCCAAAATATTGAGGGGCGGCTTCTCCACGATACTTGCAGAGAAGGAACATCGAGAAGGAGAACGATAAATAGTAGGCTAACCTCATTTTTCATGTGGCCCATAAAAATCGTCGTCCATGTATGGTCGGCCTGAATAGGGCCCCCGAAACCTTTCAGCGAGTCCCGAAGAAGAGACGATGTCGACGGTCTTCATTGGCGGGCGCGGAAGCGTGACATTATATTTATGTTGTCACCCCGTATGTCAAAAAGAACGAGATCGCTACCGACACACTCGTGAGAGTGAGAAAGAAAAGCAAGAGTGAGATAAAGAATCGCGACGTCGCCGAGGGGCCCGTTTGGGTCTTGTCTGCAAACATTGCCGTTGATGCATCCCGATCGCTACTCATGCCGCGAGGACAACAATGCATTATTCTTTCGATATCTATATACCGAAGCTGGCTGTCGTGAAACCATCGAATCGAATCGCGAAGAAAGCAATAAAGCATCTTCTTCTTAGGCCTTCCTTAAATTCTTTAAACTCGGCGATAGAAAAGTCAGCCGTATTGTTAGATATAAATGTAATTGATCAGTGCAAAAATGTCGCATGTATTATATAAAAATTTCACTATACAAGGTATCTCTAAAATATCAAAACTGATACAACAACTTTAGCACATGAAAACAAGTCGAAAATGTCTAATAAACATATACGAATTAAAACAATTTTGAAGTTACGCGGAGTATCAAAATTGCTTTCATAAAAAAATAAATTGAAGTAAATGTCGTTTAATATTCTTTAATCTATTGAAAACTTTGCAAAAAGTTCTCCAAAATTTTTCTAAAATTCTCGACATTTTCCAGAATGAATTAATAATTACATATTTTAAGTTTTTTTTTTTAAACCGTTTGGAGTTTTGCGGGTGACATTTGCAGCATTAAGTGTCAGTTACTATAGTCGTGCTAGAAAGTGTGTCGAAGTCGATAGAGGAATTTTTTAGCACCTTTTGTAAAGCTACCCTAAAACTCCGTTCGGTTTCGGACACGGTTATTAGGCATTTTCGACTTGTTTTCATGCGCTAAAGCCGTAGTACCGGTTTTGGCACTAACAATAAGTTCAGAGACATTCTGTACGTATAATTCTTTTTTAGAAGAATTTTAAGTACACGTAAATGTGAAAGATTAAAACAGATGATCGAATATATTTTCTACATAAATCTTGAAATCGAAGAAAAGAACGCAATTTAAAGCCACAATACAATTATTTTAGAGTACGCGTAATTAGGCTGCTAAAATAAATGGCAGGTCCTTTAAGCTGAAATCTCAAGCGATAAAACGAAAAAGTCGTAGGGGGGCCTTTTCGGCTCGCATTACATGCGCGTGCCCCTGTTGTTGCAACTGTCGTGCTTCGAAACAGTTGGCTTCACTCTCAAGAATGTCTGCGAATCGTCAACGTAAGATCTCGCGCCGACACATCCGGTCTTTTAAGCGATATCGCCGACCACTTATGGTAACTTACGATCTGTCAACGGCTCTACAATTTCTTTCAATAGAGAAACTCATTTATGTCTTTTTCTACCATGACGATTAACTTTAATCTCGGTTTAACTTCCTATCTTTTTCTAAACCTGAGAATTAGGTAGAATGGACATTACGGAAATAAAAAAGAATTCTCTTGTGTGTGCACGATACAGATTTCTAAACAAATTTAACACAATCGCAATTCGAATTACATTATATATTAATATTGTCTTTAGAAAACAAAGTTTTTTTCTATTCTATTTATATATAATTTTATTAATTTATTCTTTTTAATTAAATGTTCTAACAATATTCTACTAATTTTCATAACAGATCATTACGTAAAACGTTTCGATTAAATAAATGTCGATTTCAAGTTTATAAAAAAAAAAACTGCGTTTAAAAGGAAGTTCTGTCCAATAATTCTAGAATATTCTCTATACTTATCGACGTCTAGATACGAGACATGTGTACATGTCGAGTAAAATCTGACGAGTTTCTTTCAAATGGGAATACTGGCATCATCCGATAACCGAAACGTACGAAAGGCCGTGACGAATTACTCGAAGCTGGTCGAAAAGCTCGAAGAACAATCAATATCTGTCGTTCGTAACTGGCATAAGTCGTACGTGCTCGCGAACGTTATACAGGCGGGCAACGCGTGCCAGTTTCCATCGGGAGTGACGGTAACAGCTGTTGCACGTCCATTTCGGAGCTTTCTCCGTGGAAACTCCACGGGGAAAGAGAGAATGAGAGAGGGGGCGAGAGAGCGAAAGAGAGAGAAAGAAGAGGATATTGGCGGCGGTGATCGTCGCGTAAACACAACCTAAAAGCAGTAGATCACCCGGTTCCTCCTCGTACGTTTCTGAACACGCGCGGCCGCGCGCCACGCACGGATATCTATACGCTACCTTGAAACACCGCGCCCGATCGATTTATGCCTGTCAGGCAGGAAAGGAGCAAACGAGCCGAGACAACGTCGATGCTGAGCTGAGGAATACATCGATCGCGAACGGGTTTCGCCGTCGCGTGTCTTAACGAAGTTAAATTACGAAGAAATTCGCGGCAAAAACTCCAATGGATTTCACCTTAGAGTAACATTCTGGAGAATTCTGTAATTTTCCAACCTACGCGTGTACTTTGCAAATCCCGTAAAACTGCGAGACTTACTAAATTGCACGCTCGATTCTCATTCCATACGTAAAAAGCCTTTTCTTGTTGCTGCTTATTCTCGGATTTGCAAACTGAAATTCACGTTAACCGCCGATAATTGGTCTTAAACGTAGTCCACGAGAGAGAAAGAGAGAGAGAGAGAGAGAGA
This sequence comes from Tetramorium parvispinum, assembly GCA_011638315.1. NCBI lineage: Eukaryota > Metazoa > Arthropoda > Insecta > Hymenoptera > Formicidae > Tetramorium > Tetramorium parvispinum. The sequence continues at coordinate 36,472 of VBVR01000812.1, read as the reverse complement.
GAGAGAGAGAGAGTCGATGCGGTTCGCAACATCATTGCTCGTTATGCACTTTTTTCCAGGAGTATTCTCTAACGCGCACTTGTCAGCGAGTTTTTTTGCAGGTTTTTCAATCGAAAAGCACGTGTCCGTTATTAAGAGCTAGATTGCAACCCTGGGCCGATGCTTGCTCGACACGTCTCACTCGAAAGTTTTTCCGTTGTTTTTTTTCTGTCTCTTTCGACCGGTGGTGAGCCACAGGGATTTTACAATCCTAATAAAAACCCCACGAAAGGAAAATTCTGCCCGTTTCGTGTATGTACATAGCGCGCGTACACACGCTTGCCTTTTTAACCCAAAAATCCCATAAAAATTAAAAGCACCATTTAGTGTTGTCGATATATCGGGTACTATTGTCCCACGCGGCTCCATCGTTTCCTTTCGTGCGTTCCTCTTTTTTTTTTTTACACCCAAAAAAATGCAATCTTGACGGTGAAGACGAGCTCGATGGACAGCGTTGCGAAAAAAAAAAATTCAAAACGTCGCGGTCACTGTGTATAGAAAGATGTGGCAAGCGGTACGAACAAAAGGACGCGCGAGAAAAGTCTTCTTTCGGAATTTTTTTTTTTCAACAACCGTAAAAACGAAGCAATCGTCAGTCGGCATTGTAACACTGTATATTGTCGCTCGGTCATATATCACTCGGTTAAAAAATAATATTCTCCGCGGTGTATATCCGCGTTTTTTGCGTCCCACCGTCGCCTCCACTGTCGCCGTCACCGTTTTCGCGCCATCTCGTCGATATCCTTTTTCTTTTGGGGGACACGGATCCGCCCCCGTGGATCCCGTGGTGCGACACTTGAAATTCTAATTCGCGCATATTTACTGTCTAACAGAGTGGAGATATTTCACCGCGCGTCCTAATGAAACTGCCTCGATATACGCTCGGCGCTTCGCAGCGCTTCGAAGACGGACTCGGCGAGGAAATACGGCGCGATTGTAGCTGGCACAAATGAGTCCCTGTTGTAATTCTCGCAATTGCCATCAATATCAATACGAATTTTCCAATTTCTCCGGAACGATCTCGTAGAAGAGCGAACGCGGCAGATCGTCGGGAAAAGAGGCGCGAGATAAGGCTCTCGCGAGCCTCTCCGCTCGCTGCAGTCTCACAAATCGGCGGCTCCCTTATTCCGGGCATCGAAAAAATCGACCATTCATTCGAGGCAATCGATAAAATCTGGTCGCTGTCGAGAGCGCGAGATCGTATCATAACGTAGCTTTTACAGCGACAGACATAGATACGGCGGATGTCCGTCGTATCGCTTTTACTATGGATCCACTCGGATGTTTGCATTGCGAATACGCGAGAAACGAAACAGATACGAAGGATTTTAGTTAAACGTATGCTATTCTTGCTAACAACTATTTTCCCGCAAAAGGGAACGGAGCGTACGAATAATTTCAACCGACCTCAGTGACTGTACGGCGAATGAGAATCGCTCTTCAAGTATGTCCGCTAGTCTGCCTGACCGTAAGCGTGGTTCGCGCGCGCGAGATAAGCATGCAAAAGAAATAAACGTACGCAACTAGGTAATTACCGTGCGTAATTCTAGGGCCGGACCGACGCGAAATTCAGTAGCTCCGCGAACGTTGGGTGTGCGGCGATCGCCGAAAAGGAAAAAGACCGGCCATTCATGCGCGTACACGATAAAATCTGAGAGCCGCGCTGAAAGCGCGCCAGATCGTATCGGCCAGTAATGCGATCCCCCAGTAACATAATGGTGCAAAACCCGGCCCATTGTTGTCGACCGGGGTGCATTTGGTGCACAGGATGTGCTCCCGATTTTCTCGGGTGTCGTATAATGTGGCTTACGCTTAGCGGGGGGATGATAGGAAGGGGAATAATGCAACGAGATTCAGCGATTTAGGATACCGAGAGAGAGAGAGAGAGAGAGAACGTAGTAGTTGTAGCGGCCAGGCGGATAAATATTTTGTATAGACTTTTTTTGTAATCCATAAACTTCCTGCACAATTGTAAGAGAACTCATTTCCCACGAATAATTTAATTCCAATAATACGATTTTTTTATAAAGATATAATTAAATGAGCCAAGCTTTTTAGCTTCGAAAGATACAAGTTTTCTATCTCATTTCTCTCCTAAATACCTTTTTGAAAATCAATAATTTATAATAATTAAAAATGTAGTTATCCTAATCACGTAATCAATACAACGTCTTTAATATTTTCATTTTGTTCAGTTTATTTTTAATTCAGTTATTTATTTTTAATATAGTTTGTATTTGATTTTTCGAAAAGAAAAAAATTAGAATGAATAGACTCAGAGATAATAAAAGTCGCACTAAAAATCATCGGAAATGATTTAGTCTCACAACATACTATGGAGCACACAATATTTTTTTTTATTAAAAGGCATAAATAAAAATTGAGAGCTTTAATTTTCTATAACGCTACATTTATATCAAAGCCCTAAATGAGTCTTATCATTCTTATTCTTTTTATTTCTTTTCTAACTTGAGCTACATCTTTCACCTTTCTTGAAATATTTATTGCACTATCGTTCATAAAAACGTATGCAAAAGTATAAACGATGCATAAATATACGCGAATATTCGCAGTATATTGAGCTAGGATCCGTGGGTTCGCTAATCCTGGCTAAACCCAAATGACTGCGCGGAGCAGTCATCCCTGCGGAATCGCCGAAAACGGAAACGCACGTGGCACAGCGAAGTGGCGCCATCGACAGTGAAAAACGAAAATACGAAGCATCTCGCGACGGATAACCGCCAAGCGCTGTCGCGCGCGATTCCGGAGATCTGTTTTACCGATCACTTTTTTATCTACTGCAAATGAGGTAGTTTGCCAAGTTCTCGATATACGACAATCCATTAGTATAACAATTAGCCAGCAAACAAACGGGGGCACGATTGCGACGAATTATATATATTTTCCGCTTATCTGTCGTCGGTCGCGACAAATCTTTACAATTCATGAAGAATTACGAATTTCCAATTAAAGCACGATTGCGTGACGTCAATGTGTCTCGAAAGAACAAATAGATAATTAGAGACGTCATAAATAAATTAACTCACCGGTCGTTGCATCGCCATCGCCGTCGTCAGGAATGCCGGGCGCAGCTTTGAAAAATTCGTCCGTCTTCCTCGCTGTCGCCCAGAAATTCTCGTTACAGTCTTTCCATGATGAATTCACAGCGTCACAGCACTTTTATTGTCACGGCACTTTTAGTCAATCCCGAGCGCTTCCGAAATCCGCTGCGATTTTGAACGACGCGACGCGACGCGACGGGCGCAGGTACGTACAGCGACTGCGCATGCGCGATTGGCGATGCATTTTCCATTCCCATTGAATCGAATTTTCGCTAACCAACGATTAACTGTCGTGCGCGTCGCGGATAGATGATCCACGGTATCGTTCGACGATCGATTCCGCACTCCCGACGACACTCGAAACGCACAAATGTGCCAATGATGCGTGCGACGATCATCCGATGAATATCGACTCGAAGCGAGCGCGCTTTCAGCAAGTCCGCTCTCGTCAACCTTTCGTCACGGAGGCGCGTTTGCTCGCACCGCGAGGTAAATAGCGCGCCGCGAGGGCCGCCCGCTTTCCCTCGACTTCCGCGATCATCCCCGAAGGCTTTCGGGACTTATTCGCGCGCGACACTCGCATTTAGCGAGCGAAACCGGCCGCGGTTAACGCGCCGCACTTACGCACGGGAGAAGAACGGCGCGAACTAACATGGCCGCGCATGTCCGCGCCAAATTGTTCTGCCTGAAGGCTGTCATTTTTCGAATGTAACTCCAGATGAGAAGTGATTGGTCAAATCGTTGTCGAATCGATATCGATTCGTCGTCTTTTCGATCATCATTTCTCACTGGAATGTCCACTAATTTCTACCAGGGGGTCGATTCTGTATCTTTTAAAAGAGTAAAAGTGTGAAAAGTGAGCAAATTTTGATGTTGACCAACGAAATTACATCCTAGTAAATAGACGCTGAAAGAAATCGCCTAGCCTGCCGTTTCATATTACAACAGTATATGTGAATTTGTAATTACTTAACCTTAACAATATCACAAAGATAAAGAGAGGGAGCAAAACTTGAGAATTAAATATAAATATATAAATATAAATTGTTTAATTTACGGACGGAATTATTATTATTTCGTAAAATTTACAGAAGTGTGTAACGCAAAGGATATCTATTTGATCTTTCATGCATTTTCGAAAACTTTGATTAATTATTTCGAACAAAATAAATTAAATTAAATAAAGGTGAAATTATATTCACGAATAATGTATGGCATTTAGAACGCTATATCTTATTTAGAATAATTAACGTAAACATGATCGAATCTGTATCTATAACCCAATCGACACAAAGCATCAGTTACATTACAACTATGTTATAATTTCGCACTCAATAATATATAAATGTAATATAACAACGTTGTTAAATTACATTTAGATTGTTGAGTGCAAAATTATAACGTAAATGTAATGTAACTGATGCTGTCGACTGGGAATATATCTCGATATGTATATTTGAATAAAATGCATTATTTGTGGTTTATTTCACTATTTATTTTTTGTGCAAGAAAATGAAAAGATTCTGAAAGAAACCAGAGCAGTTTATGTAAATTACTTGGATGATAGCCCCAGTTAAACAACACGTGAAATTCACGTTATTGCCAGATAGACTCCACGTTTGCACGTGGGTCTTACGTGGCAATAACGTGGATTTCACGTACTGTTTTATTGGGGAACGTATGTAATATTTGTATCAATGGAAAAAGTTTCTCAAGATACACATCAAATTACGAGAAGCTCCTCGACGGGCTCGACTTTGCTGTTTTAATCCCGATTTGCAAGTTACAACATTTTTATGGGGTAGTTTTTACTTGAACGCTTTCATTTAATACTTCAGTCAATTTACGCTTTACAATGCAACCCAAATGAACGGCCAAGCTCGTACTCTAAAGCTCGAGCAACCAAATAGGATCCGAACGCGAGAGAGGGAGGTGGAGCAAATCTCACGTCTGTGTATTATCATCCTTTTGATGTCCTTCTCAAAGCCGGACCTTGTTGAGCTTACATTCCTCGTTGTTGTAAGTACAGGGAGGAAGCTATAAATTTCGGCAACCGAGCAGAGCTGCGTCGCCTGCGAATTATTACCATTTAAAATGCATTGTTACGTTTACGCTCGACATCTATATTACAAAATAGCGAAATATTATTTATACTTTCAAAAAATTGTGCAAAGGAGAAAGTTTGAAAAAATAACAACCGAAATAGTTAACACTATGTGCACTATATGCTAATTATAATTATATGAATGCATATTAGCTTTTCTAATAATAATGATTTATAACACATTAAAAAATCTCCAAATTAATAACAAATGTATTCAAATATTAAACGTATTTTATAATGTTCACACCACAATCTCATATAACTAATATAACTAATTATATTTCTCAATGACGGTTTAAGTTTTTCAAGTAAAAATTGCGATTTTTTAAAACGGTGATCGATGGCATTGTCAGATACTGTTTCTCTCAGGTTATGCGAGATTCGTGTGCCATCCCTGCATCGTTGGAATCTGGAGTGTGCTGGACAATACAGGAGACAGTCGCAGCGGGGCTTTATTAAGCTTATTAACGGAACATACAAGGGTGGACGTATCTACGTCGCGGTGGTCGGGGAAAATATAACCGCCGAGAGGGACGTGAGGATGGAAGGTAATGGTGACGGGAAAGCTGTATTCCAACTCATTTAATCGTGGCGCATCCGAGACCTCTATTTGTCGTATACATTACAATATCGTAGCCCCCTCTTTCTTTTTTTTTCTATTTTTGTCGCCTCTGTCACTTATCCCTCAAACGACATGGGAAAATAAAATGAGAAAAAGAAGCGTTTCGAGAATAATCTTAATTAATAATATTTCACAGCAGTAATATTTCATGGTGAAATAGTTATTTCAAATACAATCGATACATTTTAATTATTATACTGTTATAGAATCAACAAGCGCCAATAATTGATCATTGATAAAACAAGCTTTATTTTATGAACTCTGTGTGTTCTATAAGTACACGCAATAAATTAACGAATAATTTTATATCTAGGATTAAATACCGATCTTATTCTTCTAGAGAAAGAGAGAGAGTCTATATACATTTTAAGACAATCTGTAACTTTTTGTTTGTTCTTTCTCACAGCATTATCCATCATTCGAACATATTTGTTTATTTATATATTTGTATTTTAATATGTACATACGTTTCTATATAGTAACCCTCGTACCGACGTAATCGACAAATTTTTTTCCCGATTCTCCCGCCCTCGTTTTATCGCGTGTCTGCACAAAAGGATTATTAACTGCACGCTTCGAGGCTGAATTAACGAAAGACAAATTATATCGGAAACGGAAACGAAAAGACTCACTCCGTGTAGTCACGAACAGATCACGTTCTTATATTTTTCGTTTCTAATAATAATAATACTTTCTGATATCACGACATATTTGTCATTAGGCCATTATAATTCCAAATTATTATATGCATTAAAACTTGCATTAAATTGCAATTTGTTCATATTAATCGTGTCTTTTTAAATTCATTTTCGGTTTACGTTTGTAATAATTACGTAGCTTTACATTCATAATAAAGTTATCTATCGCAAATTTACACACGCGTGTGCGAGAACCGAAAGAGATGAGTGCTCAAATATGTAAGGGCCGCGGCGGATTTGCCGGTAAGCTGACGGAGCAGGAACGATCCTCGTCTAATCGCGTCCCTAGTCCTGATTTAGGACGGGATTTTAATTACGAAGGGTCAGTAAGTGCGGCTGTCCACTTGGCACAAGTATTCCTCCCTTATTTATAGTTCATTAGCTCGGCTTTCGCGTAGAAGGCAAATTAACTTATGCCTAACGATATACCGCCTTTATCCACCGAAAGAACAAGAGTCTCCCCTTTTACCGTTAAAGTTTACAGTGTGAATCAAATATATTAGAAAATACATTATAGTCGTTGAGATTTTGTAAAATTTTTTTATTATATTTAACCATAATATTATAAAACGTATATTTTTTATAAAAATATAACATTTATTAAAAATTAAAAAGAATTCAGTTATCTAATGGAAAAATTTCTATATTGAGAGATAAAAACAATAAAAAACAAAAAAGATACTTTACTTTAATCAAAAATAGCTTTAAAAATTTAATCTTTCTATTAAATTTCCTAACAAGAAGAAATTCAATTCATAATAATTGTTAAAAGAGTCGTGTAAAGCATACATCACATAGAATAATACTTTATGTAAGCCGACATTTTTCTGAGAAAGCAATCAACGATAAGGCGGTCTTGTAAGCTTTTCCGGTGGCGCTGGAAGTGGCTCAGAGCGATACCGTCGCACTGATAAAAATGCGTCAAAAGATCCTACTATTTATTTTGGCTACCCGCTGTTAATCTATTATCTCGTATTGCCTAATGCAGCCGTCGGATATAAACTTGTCGCAGTTGAAGAACATTTTACTGAACCTCTTCTCAATCGGATGTGTCAGCCGAACATAAATCAAATTGAATTTATCTCAAAATTAATTATTGTTGATAGTCTTTTTAGTCTTAGACAGCCTTGATACATGCAATATTATTCGTAAAGTGTATTTAATTCAAAATAATTAAAATCATTATTTGACCAAATAACAGTTTTGATTATTTTAAATTAAATACATTTTACAATCAAATAATAACAAGTCAAACAATGTTTGAATATTCTACAACACATTTGATTGATGTTGAACGTGTTAAGTCTTTGTATACTATATAGAAGCATAACTTTTAGAATCGGCGCTTCTTATCTGCTTCTATTCGAGTCGACTGATGAGAAAAGATTCGAAAAAGTTAATGTCTTAATTCGTGCTTGTATACATTGTAACTTGTGTAACATACAAATAATGCGGTTGCGGCGGTTGCGGTTTCGCGATTGATCATAGTGCCGATTTTTGCGGCGATTCCGAACATTTCGCGACGCGGATAGGCGAGCTATTGATAAATTTATCCCCATACACAAGGAGCACATCCAAGGGGTTAATCACCTATATTCTTGCGAACACGGCAAACCGCATCTGCCTTCTCGAATGCGCTTCGGCACAGACCACAGTGCAATAAACAGGAGCATCTTGCGACCGCGATTCAGAATTTTTGGTGAATCTGAAAATACAATGGTCTAAGAAACTTCTAACAAACCATAGAAAGATCTAAAAAAATGACAGTATCTTTGACGTCTGTATATTGTCCCATAATTAATTATAGATAACAGATAAATTTATTAATAATTGCTTTAATTGGAGAACTTACATTTCATAAAATTGTCATTATTTCAGATTACATTTGAGAAATGTAAAATAAATTTGTATCCATCTGAACGAATTGTAAAATTACAAATAATCTGTTAAAATTAAATCGATCGAGCCGACGGGCTCGAAAGAGTCGAGCCAGAGGGCTTTTCGAAAAATAATCGAAAAGAATTATTGAATAAACGCAATGAGCGATTACTAAAGAATACCGTTTTCTTGGATCATTATTTTAATATTCTAAAGTGTACAAGAAGCGTTGAGATCCAAGCTTCCTCGCGAAAGGAAAAGGGGTCAAGAGAGGCAGGAGGTGGAAAGTGGTGGAGGCGCAAAGGAACAAAATCGCGGGGGTGGGGCAAGCGATGCATGATGCGGGAGAGTTCGACCCCTCTACCTGCTTCCCCAACGAGAGGCTCCGCCTCCAGAAAGCCGAATGACGTCACACAGACACTTGTTACGCCTTGCCGTTGCTTGATGGGAAGCTATATGTGAGATTTTGCATAAGCTAGAAGGAAATTAGTCGACACGCCGACGTACCTATACGCCGAAGAAGTATTTTTCCTCAAAATATTTCTTCATCCTTTGATCGTAATTAGATCATCTTTCACAGAAAGTTCTTCTAATCATGTGCATATAATTTGTATATTTGCGCAACATAAATTAATTTGCATATAGTGTATATATCTATTATAGAAAAAAATCAAGAAAAATAAAAAAATGTTTAAAAAGTTACATTTATATACACTTTCATAAAGTAAAGAATAAAACAATAATACTACACTTTAAAAGTCATACTAAATAAAAAAAGATTTGTAAATATTATACATTATGGTGGACAAGTTTAATGGAAGATTCGCTAGGTCGACGCGCTCTATCCCCACGTCGCGCATTTCCACTTTGCAAAGAAAGAAGGGGAAGAATCACTCGAAGGCTGGACTCGTCATATCGCGGCCACTGGGAGGCTGGGCCGTCCTGAGAAAAAATTATGCGATAACATCGATAATTTTATCGGTACTTCCCTCTTCATCGGGAGAGGTGGCCTGATCGTCGTTGACCGAACTACGCTCCACAACTGATGCACTTTGAACCGATGCGTCGAAATCTATATTTTTAACAAGTAAATTTTTATTCGACCTTTTAGCCTTAACCCTAGAGATTAATCGATCGATAAACATAATTGCGCGAAATCGCTAATCGACGTATAGGAAAATATAAATATTTGCGCTGACGCACGGGGATTCCCACGAATTTGTGCCGACGTATATCCCGATGCATATCGCGTGCGCCAGCTTGTAATCTGGGAAATTTGCAAACGTCATTTGCAAGTGTCGTTTCGTCGGCCGGAAAGAACGTCGTCGAGGAGTGCGCCGGCACGTTGGAGATTCCGCCGCGGAGAGAGATCACGGTGCGAAAAGTGGCGCGACGTACGGGGCGGGCGGTTCGCGTGGTGGGAGCGCTGAAGCGTAGCTCGTTCCTGCCACCGAGGGGCGTCAGTCCGGGGGCAGAAGCGGAGGCGGGGGTCCAGAATCGCGGGGCTTAGGCCGTCCCGGGCCGCTTACGCGCGGAACACGCGGTCCACCGAGCCGCTCCGCGCGGCATTACGTCGCGCACCGCCGACCGCGACTGACGTTTGCGCGAGAGGATCGTCGATCGGCCGCCGCACCGACAATCGCGATCATGATCGCTCGCTCCGTCGCCGGAAGGAAATGTCACCGGGTGTTATGGAGGAAAAGTGCGCCGTTCGTTCAAGTGTAACGCCGTGACGTTATATCGGATTCGAGAAATCGTCGCCTACAGCGACAACCTGTAGGAATAGAAATCGCGGCCGATGATTTAGCTGGTGTCGTTGGCGAGAGTGTTTCTAAAAAGACAGAGAGAGAGATAGAAAGGGATATGTAAATGTGACAACAAGTACGTTGGTGACAATTTGTTAAATAACAATTGAAATGTTATTAAATTGACGATAGACAGTGATGTAGACAGAATGTATTTGAAATCGCCGGGTCTCTCCGATCGCGCGTCGCGCAAGAAGTGCAACGGTACATCGCGAGACTCAGTTGAAAACAGCTGCTGCTGCATCGATCGTGGATCAAGACCGGAACGCAATTCCGCCTGAGCCGTGTTGAGCCTGCAGCGATGATCCCTCGCGACCGATCATGAAAATCAACGCAATCGTGAAGAAGGAACGACCGCGAACAGACGACTACGAACAGCGGGAGACTCACTGCGGACACTGGTAGCGAGGCACGACCGGGAGTCGCCTCCGACTGCGAAGTAAGTGAAAATCACGACGTCCCGGCCGGGGGGTACGTGCTTGGGCGACGAGGGGCGGCTACTGGCCGATGGGATGCATCTACCGGTGGGTTCCGTGGGCTGCGGGGAGAATTACGGCACCGTTGGATCTCACGAAGGCGCCGGCCCGTGTGGTCCCTCCCTGGCGCCGCTGCAAGGTGTAAACAGCAGGTACCACCAAGTAGACGACGCCGACGCCTTAGGTGGAGGCGGCGAAATGAGCGAGAGTGCCGCCGTCGGCGAACTATGGTGGACCGAAAGGCTCGTCGGCGAGGCGCAGGCCGAGCATCCTGGAGAACTCGTTAGGACAGGTTGGTATTGTTTGTTTTCCTAACAATGTCAATTGAAAGAAAAAAATATTTTAAATAACGGAGAAGTGAAAGGAAGACCGATTTTTTTTCGCGTACTTTTCATTTTAATTCAATCGAGCAACTATTCTCATTCACGCTTTAGACGCATTAGACGCTTCTATTGAAACTATGTGTAACATTAGAATTTCGTATTATAACTGTAGATAAATATTTTGTATTATGACTGATTTAATATAACTTATTTGTATTAAATATAATTGAAATTTTGATTGTTGTAAGTTGTAATGACATTTGTATTGATATTTTTAAACATCAGTGTTAATAGACGAATATCGAATATTTGAGAAAATAAGAAAAACAATTAATAAAAAAATAAACAAGTCAGCGGGACACTTTCCGTTCGCCCTCTTGTGAACTCATATTAAAAACAGTTGAAAGTCAAGTATTTCGTCAAGTTGTATTAATTGTTAAACGTGAAAATTCTACATATATTTAAATTAGATTTTTCCAACAATTTTATGTATGATAAAAATGTTTGTTTCAGGATCGCCGTACTTTCTGTGCAGTCAACTACCGACGCACTGGCGATCCAACAAAACCCTTCCAGTGGCATTTAAAGTGGTTGCCCTAGGCGAGATTGGCGATGGAACTCTGGTGACAGTTCGTGCTGGTAACGATGAGAACTGTTGCGCCGAATTGCGAAACTCCACCGCGTTGATGAAGAATCAAGTTGCTAAATTCAATGACCTCAGATTCGTCGGCAGGAGCGGCAGGGGGGAGTTCCTGTGATTGTTACATTTTTTGTTTTTCCTCCATAAATTTATTCTTCCGTTGAGTAAAATAGTATTTCGTGTTTAGTCACGTTTAGGCGTGTCACGTTTAACAAAAGACATCGCGCGTTTGTAGAACAAGTGTATTCCAATTAGCCTTCCGAAAACAATTTACTACACCTTTGATCATATCGAAGTTCATAAGAGGAATCTGCAGCATCTATGTATTAGGACGGGCAAAAGCGCGTGCCGCGATTTCCAGCCCTCTAAAATCACAGTTATTGTAATCATCATCATCGTGCCACCCTCGTCCATCCCCATGTCCCCATTCGCGAGTTCCCGCTCTCCTGCCACCCCCAGAGTCATTACTCGATGTCTGCCACAAGCCCCAACCGAGCATTCGAAACAACTGGCCGTTAATCAGAAATCATCCAACGGATATAGACAGATATAGACGGAGAGGACGACTTGCCAAAATTAACCAACGCTCTCGATCGATGCTCTTGACTTGTTTCATTTTCAATCTTAATTTTTTTATCCCTCTTCTCATCCTTCGCGACTCTCTCGCGCAAATATTAATTGATTAAAATATCAAAGCAGCATTCTCTAAATTAATTAAATAGTTTTTCGTGAAACGAAAAACAATGTTAACACAACTACTTTCTCTCCGATAATTACAATATAAATGAAAATAAAATGAAAATATTTATATATATATGGTAAAAATATCGAGTCATGTTTTTCTTATGAAATCTTCATAGTTGCACATTCGACCTCATTTGCGTTTTCGAAATATCGATTTCCCAGCGTATAATAATTATTCACGGATCAGCAGGCGGCTTTGTCAAAGCCTACAAATGCATTTTGCACCCCATGATCCGGAGGGCGCGTTTATGAATTAACGGGCCGGACTGCTCGTGTACGGCGGGATATTCGTCCCGTAGCGCGTCATCTATGTTTCATTTGATTTGATCATGAAGTGCAGGGTCAGCGATTTTCGTTCTCCTGACGCACAGGTGCATTGGTCCCCGGAGTCAATTAGCGAAAGAGACACTTCCCTCGCCCAAAATCCTTCGATCCCTTTGTCCATTTTTCGGCTCGTTGTTATATGTTTTTTTTTTTGTCGTTTCAATCTCTCCCCGATAATCCATAATACTCAATTTCGGCGATTGACCAAACCGCTCTCGGTGTGTTGATACCGGCCACCACCATCGGGCGAGCCGGCCCTCTCCTATCATCGAGGTTTTGTTTCCGCGACTTATTAATTTGATTGAATTGCATCGCATCGGCCGGCAAACTGATTCAAGAAATTGCAGCGAGGATTTTAAAACGACGAGGCCACGAAAAATCGGCCGCTGCTTCCTCGATTAAAAAGAGCGATTCGCGGCACGTACTAACGTGACGAGATTATTTTTCGGCGACTTCGCCAGTCGAGGGCTGATATCCCTCCGGCGATTTTTCTCACCGCACAATTTCCTCCGGCAATATATACCCGATTGAAATTGCTTTTACACGTGTCTTCTGTTGTCACGTAAGAGATTACAACTCGCCGATCACACCTCACAGTTTATTACCTCTAATCAGCCGGCTATTAAAGTCAATCTATGTTAAAAAGGAAATAACGCGAGCTATAACCGCAAGCCGGTCGACGATCATTTTTCTCTTCATTAAAACTATCATAAACTCATGAAACATCGGTCACTGCTTCAAAGGAGTGCGAGATCTCACTCCTTCCTCTCCCCTCCGCGCGTTTAGAGGATTCTACGATTCCGGTTATTATCGCCTGCCGTATATAACTCGCGCGCGCGCGCGCGCGAGAGCAGCAAATTCCAAAAATGCCCCGTCGGAAAAAGAAAACGGGATACGGTGGCGCCGAATCAAAGAGGACCGGATGAAACGACGACAGGATGAAACGGCGACGACGGCCGTTCCATCATCATCGCCGGGGTCGAAAGCGGCCCGTGCCTATAATTAGTAATATACCGCAGTCTATATCGACACGGCTGAAATTACCACCGATAGTAATTATTTGACAATTGCAGAGACATCCTGTTGGGAGACTCTGGGACCTCCGCTCCGTCCCTACCACCAACGTGCGTCCGCTCGTTCCCTTCGCCCACCCGCATCCCCTTACAAGCCTTTCTACCCCGTCCGCTGCGCTGCTCGCTTAGCCCTACGCGATCTCGTCCCCTCCGCTCGTCGCCACGAGTATTAACGGACGGTTTCGAGTGGTTTCGGGCGGTTGTGTGTGGGCGGTTTGGGTTGGCGCGCTCATCTCATCGTCGGTGTATTGCCAACGCACCGATACACACACATATGTACACGTGCGCAGGGAGAGAGAGAGAGAGAGAGAGAGAGAGATACACGGGAGATCGTGAGTAGTCAAGCTGTGATGCTGCACGTTATATAGGTGCCACATACGCGTGGCCCGGTTTTGTCTGTCCGTCTGTCCGTTCGCCCGTCCGTCCGTCCGTCCATCCGTCCGTCTGTCCGTCCGTCCGACCAACCGTCCGTCCGTCGTTCGCGAATGCACAGGCTGGGTCCTGTCTCTGCAGATGACCGTTCCCATCATCGAGTATTAACCGCAGGTTCGGGCGCCGGAGAGGGGAGTCGGCTGTGCGGCATTATTAGCCCCAAATGCGATGGACTCGGCCGGGGGAGAGGGGGGGGGTCTAGTTCAACGCGTGACCCTTCCTCCGACCGGTCGCCACCTTCCCTCCTTCCACTTTTCCGACTTTGGTGACCCTCGGATTTTCCGCGATTTTTCAATTGAAATCTTTCCATCTTAATCCTTCACGAATTTCAGAACGATCTTGTCTGTAAGATTGACTTCAGTTTCGTTTACTCAGCATTACCGGAAAATTAAGCCCTTTCAAAAAGAAAAAAAGTATATAAGATATATAAATATTATAAAAATTATCTATTATCCTCGTTCGGTCCAACAGTCGCCTATTTTTGTCCCAAAAAAAATGACGTTAGAGAAATCGCCTTTTGACGCAAAAATTCGAATCGACATCCCGACAACGATGCTCTTTGCACGCGACAGATGAACGATGACGATGGCAATGACGGCCGCGGGAGGTATCCTGGGACCGGGCGGGGGTGATTCTATCGCGGAAGAGCGGAGAGGACTGCGATATAACTGGGATATAACGCCATGTAGCTCTGCAGTCAGTTGCAGCTCCCGGGGGTAGTGCGGGGTTGGCGGTGTTTGATGCCGGTTATCATGTTGACAGACACAGCGAGGTGGAACTGGGTGTACCAAGGGGAGACAATTACAAATCGTTGACATTTACGCCAACACAAACGATTGCATGTCCGCGGCGCGTTAGGTATCGTCTCTTTTGGGCGTAAACAGCAGTCTTGGTCGTGTTCCGCTTCGTCATATTGGACAAGTTGACACCGAGTGTTTTGGCGAACGGTCGGCCCCGCGAGATAGACGGCAGATCGTACGAATTGTTTTTCGTTAAGTTATCGCCTGCTATACGTCGGTTATTACGTTTGGCAACCCGTTTGGCCTAAAACACACCGGGCTTCTCGGTTTCTAATTCCGGAGAACGTAAATAATGAGAGGCTAAGTCCGGTGTGTAAATTTCTCTCTCGCCGCGCGAACGAACCCTCTGTCCCGAGAGGGACACAATCGGTCGAAAGGGACAACTGGCTGCTTCTCCTACGGAAGAGTTGTGAAAGAGCGGCGAATTACCGAATGCATATTAGCGCGCGATGGGCCGTTTAAGAGCGCGTAGTCAATCTCTCCGACGGACGTTTATGGAGAAGGAATTAATATACCGAGCCTTCAACTTCCAGACCTTCACCGATGATATATGTACACGACGCTCCACCCCTGAGTATCCACTGCTCCTCTATTATCTTTTAACGTGCTTAAGAATACCGAGACTCCGTTAAGATCTAATAGACACGGACATAATTGCAAAGTTGCAAATTATAAATTGGGCCTCGCCCTCGCTGCATTCAAATTTTAGAAACAAATACAATGTTTATTAGCTTTTAATTGATAAAATAGATATGCAAAACCTACTTATAACATATGTAAAGCTGATGCAAGAATGTGTAGTAAACCAAACGTTTTTAAATTAATTGCATATTTCTCGAGAAAAATAATTTTGTATATAAAAAGAACATATATATTTTTGTTAGACTATGTAATGATTTTTATAAAGAGATTGCGAACCGAGATATCCTGTATAATTTATGTATTGTTATTTATAAATTAATGAAACAATACAAAAGAGTAAATTAATACAGTGAAAAAAAATTCTGGTTAAAAACGCATGAATCAGAAAAATCTTGTAGAATTGACAAAAAATATTCTGGTTGTTATAAGTTATAAAGTATTGAGTTCTACTATAATAATCAGAATATTTGATCACAAAATTTTCTGATTCGTCCGTTTTTAACCAGAATTGTTTTTCAGTGTAATAAAAGCGCAAACTCTTTACTATACGGGCAATTTATACATCATTCTTTGTGACAGGAAAGAGCTTCAGCATCACCATTACGGTGTCGACGTCGCCACCCCAAGTAGCAACCTACACGAGGGCGATTAAGGTGACCGTCGATGGACCGCGGGAGCCGCGATCGAAAACGAGTAAGTGGTACACGCGACACTTTATGCGACGCTTCAATCGCGAGATCTATTCGACGCGGCTCTGCGCCGCCCCGGGGATTCTCTGAAAATGTACCGATAATTCAACGAAAGTCCCTGTACGCGGTAATGGGGAGTCATTACCGAGCAGATGGTGCGCGATGATGCAGTGGTCGACGTGCGTATCGCGCTTGGTGCGTGTTTCGGGTAGCCGGGCTATTCGCGTACCTATACACACGCGTGCGTACATACACGCGGGAGACAATGCTATTACAAGGACGCGCGCGCGCGCGCGCGCACGCACGCGTTCGTGCGCGCCGGATACGCTATAACTCACTTACGCTAATTTGCCGCGGAAACATTCGAAAAGTTACTAAAATATTCCGTTGGCGGATTCATTATTGGTCGGCCAAAATTGATAGAATCACGCGAAACGCAGTAAAAGTCGATCAGCGGTGGCCTCTGGTCTTGCATCCTCCAGTTTTATAACTGCCGGTTCCGCGTCGGATCAGAAGGAGATATCGTGCGCGCTTGTGCGCCCGACGATTCAGCCAACACCTATTTTCGGATGCATTCGCGGCGAGCAAAAAAAATAGTCGTTATTTCGATATCAGATTAATAGCCGTTGCGGAGTTAACCGCGAAAACGGCAGTTTTTTGCGGGCGTTTCGCATTTGTTGTATAAAGTATTGATGGAAGCAGGGCGCCGCGTACACCCGCCGGGCTCCACTATTTTTTTCGAAATGGTCGGTCGTGATTGATTTTACTGTTGTTTTTACTGCTTGACTCAGGCCGCGTGACGGGCGGAACCAGGTGCAAAAATGCGTGAATCTCGTCAATTTTCCAGCCGGGCATAAAGTGCACTTAACGACGGAGTTAAAGTTTCAAGTCGCGCCCATGGACTTTCATATCTTTGTGGCATTCAACGCTTTAACGTTCCAACAAAGATGTATTTCATTCCGATTCGAACAACTCTCATTGTCAGTTCATCGTCCAATTTCATTATTGATAAATTATTCATTCTCAAAAAAGCCTATACACTCTCCCGAGAGAAAAAAATCCAGACAAACATTTACCGAAATAATTGAAATCTTTCAAGATTCATTTATTCACCACTGAGAAAAATATTGACATTTAATAATTAATCTAATAATGAGTCGGATACATCAAGAAATAAAAAATTTACAAGTTGAGAAATAATTTGGAGATACATTGAAAAAAAATTCTGGTTAAAAACGGACGAATCAGGAAAATCTTGTAGTTTATTATAATAGATCTCAATACTTTATAACTTATAATAATCAGAATTCCTATTATATTAACCAGAATATTTTATCACGCCTACAAGATTTTCTGTTTCCGTTTTTAATCCGTTTTTAATCAAAATTTTTTCAGTGTAGATTTTGTTATATATAACATTGAACAAATCTATAATATCATATGCCTTTTTGACGTCTTTTACGTTTATTGTCTTTTCCAATAATTCACAAGTGGTAGGTGGAACCCTCTTTAAACGAGAGGCTCGTTTACGTCGTTTAAGTTGTCGGTTCAAAACACAAACCGGACGTCGCGTCGCCGACCTACTGGCCCTTTCCGAAGCGAAAGAGACGCGAACGGACACGTGTCGCGTGGCACGGACCGTCGCGAAATAGAACACGCATGACGACATATTGCATACACGGGTTTGGCATCGTCGATAGCGTGCCTCATGGGCCGACACGCACCGGGGAGACAATCTATGCAGCAACCGGCGCAGCGTACGAACGCTGTCGAGCAAAACAACCGGCAGCGCTTTCATTGTGCTGCCAACAATGCGCGACGCTCGATGCCCCGCAGACACCTGCCGACTCTCATTATTGCGTGCATAATCGCAAGCTTTTTGTTATCGGAAATCATCCCTCCGCGCCGCGCTCCGTGCCATAGACCAATATGTGGCCCATAATCGGGCAATTTTCGTAATTCGCCGCTTCGCAACACTGGCAGCGAAAGAGTTTAGAATAGCCCTTCCTGTTCTCCAGGAAGAGAGGCGAATCCGACGGAAGAAATTTTCTCTCTCTCTCTCTCTATCTTTCTTTTTTTCATTCAATCCATACACACGATAAATTGTAATATAATATATTTCATTGAGAAGAAAAGATAGATATGTTTGATAACAACGTGCGAGAGAGAGAAAGAGAGAGGTTGTTCCGGAAAGATTAAAACGCAAGGTGATAGCTTTGACCTTTCGTGATGGACGGATCAATGACGACGAAGTAGTGTCCGAGTAATTTGCCAGTTGCCAATAACTGAAACGGCAGCGGCAGCAGCAGCAGCAGCAGCAGCAGCAGCAGCGTAACGTAGGACGAATCGAGCGAGGTACGGATAAATCGAGAACGAGAGAGGCGTCCGCGAAACAAAGTGGCCGCTGCCCGTCACCGTGGTCCAAAATCATCGAAATGCAAGCGAGCGAAACGATATCGACGGATGGGTGCTGTCAGTCAAAGGTCGAAATTGAATTTGCTTCGCTCCGTAATTGGTCCATATTTGAAATGTCGTCTATTAGTAGGATGCCATAGATTCGCGAAATGATTTTCCGTTTTAATACGAGGTATCGGCCCGGTCGCCCGGCGATGAATTTTCTATTTTCGTATTTCTGCTTAATAACAAGCCAACGCGGCGCAGCGTTCCTTTTCGAGAAACTCGCGCACGAGACCCAGATTCCCAGAGTATCGTGCAATACGAGCGAGAGATGCCGATTCGTCGATTTCTTACTGCCAGGTCAATCAATGCTCCGCTTTATCTCTATACAAAATCGTACGTTTGCCAATCGACATTCTCTTAAATATTGTTTTCGAGAAAACCGATAGCGACGAAAGGAATCATACGAAAGCAATTTCGGCAGTCGGTGGCCGTCAATCAAAATGTTAAAATTGGACCGGGCTACTTCGCGATTGGATTCCCTCGTGGCCAACTCTTGATCCTGATACCGGTCAGAGGAAGGCTCTATCGGCGACCGAAAAGTCCGATTAAAGACCACCTCCTGATAAAGCGACGTCGAAAAGTGGCGGATCTAGCGGGGCTTCCGCTCGGCCGTGTAATCGTAAATGGTAGTCTCTGGAAAAATTATTCGCGGCTATCGCTGCGACGAATCTGAAATCAAGAGCGGACGTGCACGGCGATGCAAAGTGCGTTAACGTTGGGGAATGAAAAAAACAGGAAAGAGGAGAATGAAATCTAGGAAACGGCTGCGTTGGGGCTCTGGGCACTGGCGTCAAGGAGAATGTAAGACGGGCGGAGAGAAAGAGAGGCCCCGTTATTAGAGAGGAGGAAAAAGCCGCGCTATTTCCGTCCTCCCGGAGCCGCCACACTTTGATTAGATAAGTCCACCACTCGTGCCGTGGAGATTGGAATTATTGCTCTCTCCGTCCTACCTTCTCCTCTCTCTCTCTCTCTCTCTCTCTCTCTCTCTCTCCCTCCCTCGTTCTCTCCGCTTATCCGTGCTTCGCGAGTCGGAGAAACGATTGATGAAGGTGTTACATCACCATCATTCTTGTTTATTGTAATTAAATTTTTTCTTGTGCCTATCCAACGACCATCCTCTTCTTCGTCGACCATCCTGTGTTCTTACGTCTCAACTATCGTCAAATTGCATTCGTCGCGATTATGCGGTTCTTTGTGCAAAGAATTTATACCTAATTTATGTGTCTAAAAATTCTACAACGATTTCATCCACCACTGGATTTGTATCTCTCAAATTTCTCGAGCGTCCGCTTTTACAGAAAAAGGTTTTTGCAGATAAAGTTCGTGTCTACCGTTTAACCTTTCGCGAGAGCGAGCCCGAACCGTGCAAGGAGTACATCGGCAGGCCCATCGCTGCGTAACGTTCCGTACGTTTGGGACATTATCGGTGTCCGGTACGTGAGAAGTCGTGGGATCCGCGCGGGGCCCTATACACGGAACCCCTCGCTTGTAGTATCTCCTGGCGCGGGCCGATCGTGGTAGTCGGTAGCAAGGAATAATCTTGTAGGCATCGGTCAGAGCACTGAAGCTGACCATCTGGGCTCGCCGACAATTTCGTGCAGTTTGTGGTCGAACTTTATTTGTCGTTCGCCCTCGTGGCCGGAGGTGTTTCTCTCTCCTTCTTTATCTTCGTTTCCTCCCCGTCTTCGTTTCTCTCTTTCTATCTCTTCTCACTGTGCTCCCATCCTTTTCTCCCTTCTTTTCTTTCTTTCCTTTCTACTCTCGAAGAATAACAATTTGCGCCTAGGCTCCCATTCTTCGCTTCTCCTCTGATACCATCGAAAGAGAGAAAGAAGAAGAGATTGAGAGAGGCACGAAGAAAAACGGAGAAGGCAAACGTGCTACTTCTGTTGCCTATCGATAATGGGTAGGCCTTTGAATTTCTATTGTCTCTCTACAGGCATGTTAGTATGCAGATACTAAAAGTCTGAAGTTACAAAAATTAATTCTCGACACGTCGAAAAGTATATGTTACTCTTAATTCGTGTCTGCCATTTTTCGTGAAATATTCATGGGCTTGTAACTTTTCAAAGGTTCACATTATTATTTTGCATCTGATATATTTCGTCTATGCATCTCCGATTATTATCTAAGCGCCCCGGGCTTGTGCACGTGCCGACTCATGTGCATTGTCGTGTAACAATATGTATCAAGCGTGTATTAGGATCCGACGTAATAGGGAATCGGAATACCCACGTTATGTATACGCTGCGATACTTGGCTCGAGATTCTGTCTGTCCATGAGGCCCCGGATATGCGAGGAATGCTATTGAAGTCTATCAAGGGAAGAGAGGTCGAGTTTCTTCATTATCCCATTCTATTGGGCTAATGACGTAGATGCGCGCTGGTCAATCTCCCCGATTTAGAGATTCCAACGCGTCAAAGATTTTGAATCGTGTCAAAGCGACATAAAAAATCCAGATTGCATCTAAAGGATATGTTTAAAATTTGTTTTGCAACTCTTTACAACGCGATTTGTAATCGAAAAGATATTAGAATCTTCTTGCCAATTCAAATATTAATATTCAAACATTAATAAAAAGTTGTAGATGATAAATTTAAATGACTCGCGAACAACACTGACAAACATTCTGATTAAAACGGACGAATAAGAAAAATCTTGTAGGCGTGATCAAATATTCTGGTTATTATAAATTATGAAGTATTGTGTTCTATTGTAATAACCAATCTATTATAACAACCAGAATATTTGATCGATCCTACAAGATTTTCTGATTCGTCCGTTTTTAATCAGAATTTTTTTTTCAATAAAGTAATATGATGTATGTATATGAATAACTTTTTTTTCAGGGCAGCAACATCAGCAATTCCGCGCGCTCGGTCTAGGACAAAGACCGTTCCTCGACGCGCCGACCTCGTTCAGGTCCCACCTGCGGGAACTCGAATCCTTCGGGAGGAATAAGCATCACCATCATCACAGCAGCAGTCACTTACACGACCAGCAGACTGGCAACAACGTCACCACGAATTCGGTTAGCGGTGCCTGCACCAACCCCAACAACACCGACCCGACCGCATCGCCGGCTTCCAGTACACACCTCGGGGCTACCGGCGGCTCTTCTGTTCATCAGGATTGCTACAAGCGCAGTCCTCAACACGGCGGTGAGTTCTGATCTTATTGTTGCGTATTTTTAGCCCGATCCGATAGTTCTAAGTTAATCCGATTTGTTTCACGCGGAGCTATAACATAATCTCATTAGCATTTATATACGTTCAAATAAATACAATCGAGATGTTCTTTCTATTTCTATATTCAGACAAGGAGCACACAAATGTTCATTATGATAAAAACGAGTACTAATCTTTGAGAGAACTTTTAAAAATCGAAAACAATCATCACTTCGACATTGCGCAATTTTAATATACATGTTTCTTACATGTATATTTTTTCTTCTCGAAGAAAAAGAAAAGTTTCAAGTTCATTAGCCAGAATCGTTTTATAGCTGTTTTATTTTTATTTATTTATTTATTGTGGCTAAATTTTTCAGAGAGTAGTCTTTATGTACGTTATTACAGAAATTGGCTTGTTTATCTTTATGACTCGATGGAAATTTACATACCACTTGTCTAAGTGTTAAGTAGAAACAACATCTTCCAGTTTATTTGCTCCTTTGGCTCGTGATGAATATCCGTGATGCCGCTATCATCATCTCGCGCAACATGCCTCGTGAAGAGTGACTCGATACGCACTCTACCCCACCCAACCCTTTGTCGCGAGAGGGTGAAGAGGTAGGCATCGTGGAGGGAGATCCCGGATTGGAAGGGAAAGAGAGGAGATCTCTGCCGTTTCACGAGAGGTAATAGTTTCATACCTCGTTCCGGCTCTGCACCCTCTAATTCAACGTAATAACGACATTCAACCTGCCATTTCCATCTCCCTCCTTGCCGATCTCTCTCGATGCACCGTTGCGTCGTCGTAGCACGAGGAAAAAGTGTCCTCTTCCTCATGAAAGAACGTCATCGGTCGCGAATAAGCTACCGAGTTCTACGAGGATATTTTTCTCCGTGAAAACTTTTCGCGCTCAATAAAAATTTCCCTTTGACGGGGGAACAAAAAATTCTTTGAAAATTACCGCAGTTGTTATGTAAATCGTTCAATTACGGTGGAAATTCGTCGAACCAGCAAAAAAGCGAGCATTTCTCTCTCTCGCGCGCGAGCGCGCGCGCACAACGACGAGAGAAACTATCTGACGCGCGAGCTCCGCGCCTGTCGGATAGCTTCGATATTTCGAACTATCGAGATAATTTAGGATGCAAAAAGGCGGGAAGGTCGAGGCAAGGCACTTTATTTCTGCGCGGCTCGTCTCGCATCAGCGGTCTCGACCTGATCAAAGTTAAGTAGACGCGCCTCTGGCTGGTGAGACCTCTTTGAAGCTACGTTGCGGTTTCTCTTTGCCCTAATCTCCTCCTCCGCAACCCCGGCCTCCTCGTCTCTTCTCACCCTGCGATCAGGTCCTCCGTCACCTTCCGGACTGAGACTTCTCGTCACCCGAGACACTTCTATGGATCGGCCATCGTAATTAGCTCGTTTATCCGCGCTAAAATTATCATTGTGCGTGCCCAAAGAAAAAGAAGAAAAAAAAAAAGAACCACGGAAACCGACTCGTTAGCCGCCATCAGACGCTGAGAGGCCATTAAACGCCAAAACAGTCAGATTAGAGCCAACGATGCGTTTCACTTCCATTACCCTCGCATGAATGGATGCAATCTCTGGAGATATTCCATTTACCGCTCATTCATTCGACACTTCTTTCCTTCCCTCGCATCTCTAATGAGTAGTTGCCAGCTTCGATACGCGCCGGACTTTCATGCGTGGTGCAAAATGACTAAGCTCGCGCGCGCGCGCGCGCGCGCGTCGGTGGATGCAATCTTCTTCCTCTCGTCAGGTGCAGGGGAGAGGAAAAAAGTAGAGAGCTATTCGTTTTGTCTTTAGCAGCCCTACCACCGATCGGATAATTCTTTTCACTCGATTCAGATCTTTCTGCCGACGGCACACCCGACATGCTCGTGCACTCACGTACGACTCACGTGCACGTCTGCGTAATACCAGGGATCGATCGGTCGCTTCTCGATCGATCCGGAGCTGGATCCATGTTGTTTTTGCCCTTCGCTCGCGCGATTCTTCCTTTTATCTTCTGTTCGCTTCGCTTGCGACGTTACTGAATCGAACCTATTCGCCTTCTCCCCTTCTTCGCCTCTTCCCTCCGCGATCTTCTTTCGTCATCTCGTGATTGCTTTCTAAATCTCACGTACGTGCTGGAAAGTTCTAGGAAAAAGTGAAATCGTGAAAAATTCTATCATAAATATAAGAGTAAAAATGCAACGGCAAGTAACTACGTGAAGTTGATAAGATTTACGCTTCGGTAGTTTAGAAAATAAAATAGACCGATGAAGAGAGTAAAAACCTTTTTTACCGAATTTTTCTAGAATATTGCAAATAAATTTCACGATTGCTCTCTATATACGTACTGCAATTTCATGTGTAAATTTCACAAAGTACAAATACTGCCGCGTCTATATTGTCTTGGCTGAAGGAGTAAGCGCTACGTCCGCGTCGGTCGGGAGGTCCCTAAGTAAAGAAAAAAGAGAAGCGAGCATTATTTCTGTCTCTTATAATATAACCGTGTCCGTTTCCTTCCTTGCCCCGCCGAGTCTCATTTCGAGTCATGATCGGGGTAATGAGGCCCCGCGCGCAGTGGCAACGGAGCGAGTAGGTACCCGAAGAGATGATGCGAGAGGAATGAGAGGCGAGAGAAGAAATGAGAGGAGCGGATCTCTCGAGTGATATCAACGTGAAAGGAACGGAGAAGAGTGCCTCTGCTTGGGCACCAGGAAAAGGAGAAACGCGCGGGCGGGAGGGGGGTAAAACGAACGGTGAAGCCACGATGTTGCCAGCATAGTAGGGGTAAGGACGCTGATTATGGGGTGTCAAACAATCATGCTGATTGTATATTCTGTGCTGACTCCTTCTGTCTACCTCCACGTCTACTCGTATACGTTGCAAGCGAACTCTCGTTTCCCGTCTTCTTCGCGTCTTCCCTCTTCGTTCTCGACGTCGTCGCCAAGTCGTTCCCTTCTTCTCTTCTCCCCGGCAAGAGAGACTTTATAGAAAGAGAGAAAAATTGTTCGGCATGCCTTCTAACAGGTTCACTGTCGGAGAAAGGGACGAAAACTGTGTTTCTAATGACGCGTCATAGTGGTTTGCGAAGAGGAAGTTATTTATCCGACTAAGGTAAATGAACAGCCGAGTAAAATGAGAAAAATCCCGCTGAATAGGAAAAATAGATGCAAAGTTTTTAACTGGGACATTTTTTTTAATACAAAAATGACGAAAAAGATACTGTAAGAAGAAGAAATGAAAGAGAAATATCAATGATTCTCAATAAAAGTAACAATTTCTCTCTCTCTCTCTCTCTCGTGATCACAATTCGCGTATTTTTCGGCCGCGCAAACGATTGACGATTTTTACGTGCGGCCAGTTACCGGGTGGTTAAGGTTAAGAAGCGTGTAATTCGCGTTGCGAGTTTCGTCCCCGGGAGGTGAGCGCGAAGAATCCAGGAGCAGCTTGTCGCGAGTTAGCAAGAAGGAAATCATCTCTCTCATATCCCCTTTGCCGGCATATTACTCGCCGGCGAGAAAGAGACAAAGAGGCGGTGGCTGCACCGGCCGGCGCATCTCTCGGCTCTTTACCTATTTACGGGGATGCTCGTACTTTACCTAGAAGATGTCCAAAAAAAGACGACGAGAGAAAGAGAGAGAGAGAGAGAGAGAGAGAGAGCGAACGTTACACCGCCGGGACCGAGATCCACAGAAAAGGACCTTGTGAAGAGAGCATTGAGAGAGAAGCGGCCCGATCTCGCGGTTCCCACGTGCCTCTGCAGCTACCAAGAATGCGGCCTACCTTTCTGGCTGTTCCGCCGATTTTTTCCACCTACTGATTGTCCTACCGTGAATCTCGCTACCCAACTCCTTCGGCCTTCATGCACTTTACTCGTTAGTACTTAGAATGCTGCCGACGCGGCTTAATGGAAGCCTAGTGCGTGCTTGTACGAGATTATTACGCCTCCTTGCTGCTACTTGCTGCAGCTGGCACTCTTACTTAAACGTTATTTCGATGTTCTTGTGAACGGCACAATCTTATTCGTGTGTACGCATTATATGGCGAGTCCAATTCCAATATCTCATTTTAACTGACATCCGACTGCCGTAAATCCAGCGATCAATTTCATCTCATCGTCGAAATAAAAGCTCAAAGATATAGAAAAATAATTTTGCTTCTTTCTTTCATGTTACTATCATATATAGCATATTTCAGTAAATGTTTATATTTACGACAACGCGCTTGTAAAGTTATTTATATTT
Source organism: Tetramorium parvispinum (assembly GCA_011638315.1). Lineage (NCBI taxonomy): Eukaryota > Metazoa > Arthropoda > Insecta > Hymenoptera > Formicidae > Tetramorium > Tetramorium parvispinum. The sequence goes on along the minus strand of VBVR01000812.1, from coordinate 10,239 downwards.
TTCGCAAGTATAAAGCCTCTTGTGCGTAAAACGATTATCTTCATAACACAGTAGAAAGCAAAGGATTACGTCCAGTTGTTGGAAAGTTTCTCGATCCGAAGTCTACCAGCCCCGCGAGAAACAGACGGATAAGGGTTGCTTTTCTTAAACGGGGGAAAGGGCAGGAAGTTGCGAGGCAATTAGGAAAGTGTCACACACACTCCTATCACGACTCACCCTCGCAACATGGCGACCCCTATCATGCTCTATCACGAGGTTATTAACACGCGCTAAATCGTTTGTGGGACGTGAAAGGATTTATGACACATTAAGAAGCAGCGCACTTAGCACGTCGGGGCATTTTTATTCACCTTTCTTACAAATTTTCTCGAAATAATTTTAGACAATTTGTACATTAAATTATTTTGAGTTACACTTTAATGACAATGAATGACAATCCGTCCTGGTGAAAAATCGGCTCGTGTAAGAAAATGGGTTTATCGTTGCCGCACAGTTTGAGAAACGACGACGTAAACTTTTCTTCTTTGCAATTTGTACTTCTCGTAAGAAAGCGAAGTTCGAACCTTGGCCAACGAGCCTTCGATGCCTACTAAAATGACAAACGCGACCGCAGAACTTAATTAAACTCGTAAATCCGTCGGCACCATCGTAGACTTCCACGACCGTTGTTGAGTCTCCTAGTACTTATTTACCTCGCAATACATTCTATAAATGGCGTCCTGGCCAATTAGAAACGTCGAATACATCGTGTACATACCTGCGCGAACCATGCTCATGACTACTTTGCATTAAAAAAAAATCTTAATGTTAATAGAACTGCATAATGATTTGATAATGACATTATTATAAATACTCTGCAACCACAGTTAATTATAAAAAGATTTCTAGATTTCTTGCAATTCTATTTACCTAAGAAGCCTCCAGTCAAGTGCAAACGATTTTTACACAAAGTGCACCAGCACAATTAAAAAAGTTTTGTATCAAAATTCTATTGAAATACAATTAATTGAAAATTATAAAATGGAAAGTCTGTTATCTATTTTGTTATCTATTGCTTGAAAACATATTTCTTTGAGAAATCCAAGAAAGAGTTTATCTTTATGGATTCTAAAATATTCGCCGAGGATTCCGGACACCCTCGAATCTACTGAGAAATCTTACCAGACGCCTTCCGCAAAGTGGAATTTCAGAAATCCTCCTTCTCCGTGGCAGTACTCGGTGGAACTTTATCGCCTGCCGGTTTATCGCGTATCCTGGTGGTACAACATCCTTCGTGTCCGTCCAATCAGGCGCGTACTTGGCGGACGGCTTAAGGAAACCCGTGGCGACCGCTTAGCCCAACCGCGATAATAAACAGGGCAGTCGTGCCGTTCCGTTTCCACGTATTCTTCGTGTTACACGACAGGGGACCGGGCAAAAGACTTAGCCGCAGATAGACGGAAGCAGGGGCAAGTCCTTTCCTCTCTTCCTTACGTCGAATCCCCAAAGGATCGGCCGTATCTCCCGACGGCGATAAAGTCAACGAGCGTGTCCGACTAGAGAAGCCTTCTAATTAGTTCTACCAGTGAAGTATGTTCATCCTGAATTCGAGCGTTCTTGCCCACCTGCGGCGAAAGGTCGCACAATCGGCGCGAAGAGGTGGTCCTTTCTCGTTAATTCTAGGATAAAATATCTTCATTTTTCTGTCACACGAATAGTACTATGAAATGTCTTCTGGTTTTATACTCCTATTAATAATCACGCTTTTTTGTACACTGTTTATTTTTAAAAATTGAAATAATTTTCGGTATAAATTTAATTAAATGCACTGAAAAAAATTCTAGTTAAAACCGGGCGAATCAGAAAATTTTGTAGGCGTGATCAAATATTCTGGTTATTATAATAGAATTCAATACTTTATGACTTATAATAATCAGAATTTCTATTATAATAACCAAAATATTTGATCACGCCTACAAGATTTTCTAATTCGTTTTTAATTAGATTTTTTTTTCAGTGTGAGTAAAACTATGTATTAAACTATATGTTAAAATACAACGAATTAAAAAATGTTCTGTACGATAAAACGTTGCCTTGTAGAAAGGGCAAATTCGATCGAATCGAACCCTTTGCTCCGTGCACTCATCGTTTTCCCACGCGATCGACGCAAGTTCCAGACCACTGGAGACAGACTATTGCTACATCCCGCATTTCTTCTGCCCACGCTTTTCTGATCATCGCCTCTATTGCCAATTTCACTTCCGGTATATTCAGATCTAAAAAATCCATCAAATCTATGTTGAGTAAACGAGCCCTTAAATGGCAGTCCCAGAAACTTTAACATAAAATTTTTTTATTAAATAATAGTTTTCAACAATTTTCTCATCGCCTCCTATAACTTTTTCAAATATTTCCGAGATTTCTAGAAGCGCTAAAATTGCATCAAAGTTCAATAATAATATGAGAGATTGATATCTAGCATCAAAATTTCTTGTAAACAATCATTGAAATCTCCGTAGATAAAATGGAAAAACGCGAAACCATTGGAAGATGATGCGGATTATGCAAGGGTGAGTGTTCAATGCCAAAAATCGAGACGTCCCTCAATCAAGAATACTGATTCGAATCGATTTGAGTTGATCGAGGAACGATCTCGAGCAAATCGCTCCAAGGTTGATTCGCCGACTGAAATCGTAGAAAGAATCATGTCGGACGAGTGAAGCGAGAAAGTGATTCACGGAGATCGGGATCGTCATTTTACCGAAACATTCGTGCACACAGACAAAAACGTCTTGAAAGTATCTCAACAAAAACTTAGCTTTTTATTTTATAATAACAATAAACAATTTCTTTAATTAATATGACTCATTTGGAGAATGTCACATTTTTCACTTCTTTAAGATTTATGATGATAAAAGAACTTCTTAACATCATTCGCGATTCATGTCGCATTCCTTTCCGTTACTTCTCCAAATCGTAAATAATCCCAAGCTTTGCCGGCGGATTTAAAGTTCCACCACGTTCCTCGTAATCGTTGCCATTCGCAGAAAATATTCACAATGAATTAGCATACTCTTATTCAAGCCGCTACAGGAAACTTTCTTCCCAACTTAACGAATTTGATTTCATGAATCATATTGAAGATTAAATTAAACTGACCGGATAGTTCACGGTTACTATTGAGTCATGCATCTCGAATGTGTTGTCCTTTTTAAGTATATTTTATTTCGTCATAAATTCCACGATGTAAATTCGGTATTTAATTTCAATGTCAGTAAGCAGATTCCACGCGTGCCAGAATGATGTCGATCCTTTTTTCTTACACGATCGCATCTACGCCGGAAATTCCACAAATCCCAATGTCGTCACCTGACCCCGTGGAGTTACCTCGACCCCGATACGTAGCTCGTAATCTCGATAAAAAGATCTTGTAACTGCAAGATCGACGAATAATCAGGTAAAATAGCTGATTATGAAATTCGGTATTTTCGAAAGATATACATCCGTATAACCCCGGCCGTGTATCGCGTCGGCAAATTTCATGCGTCTAAAGATGATCGGGGCACCTACCTATAATTGAAAAAAACACGAGAGGCTCTTTGTGGGAAGAAGGAGCACTAAAACGGGTGAACGGAAGTACCGAGGCGAGGTAGACGAATTAGGATCGGGAGGAAGCCCATGCTCCCAGTCTTTTTTTCCTGTACGAAATTCTTGTACTCGTAGCATCGCCGGTACACTGACTTGATCGTGTCGACGGAAGAAAGGAGAGGAAAGGCGAGAGAATAAGAGAGAAAGAAAGAGAGGGAGAGAGAGAGAGAGAGAGAGAGACTGAAGAATAGAATGGATACGTAGAAGGAAGAAGAGAGTACCTCTCGCGGAGAGACGAGAAAAGAAAAGGAACGAGAGACAAGACAAGAGAAGGTAGAGGAGGTAGTTACATGATCCACGCTCGAGAGGGCACGGCTGCTTCCTTTTGATCGTACCATTTTGCCTCAAAATGTTACATTACTCACCTGTCCTTATTTATTTTTTAATATCGGCAATACATGCCAGTGAAGAATTTTCCAGATATCCAATACTTCTCTGCTTTAACTGTTAATAATTGACTTTTCGGTATCGGGGTACAAACTGACGAACGCAATAACTTTGATTTGAGTGAGGAAAAAGAGGGTAATGCAATTTTTATTTATTTTATAAAACTGAGAAACGTCTAAAGATTCAGTGAGCTGTCTAACAGACTCGTACGGACTACTAGGTGGCTTGAAACGTGAAAACGGATTCGTACGTGCGTGATGGCTCGCGAAAAAAGCGGTTGCGGACGACGGCGATCCAGCGGCAAAAAGTAAGCGAGCATTGTCGTGACAGAATTCAGCCGATAAACAATAATGGAATCGAAGACCAATCGCCAACGACCCATCCGAAACGCCGACCTAGCGCAGTCGAGTGGCAAGAATACTTCGAGGCCCTCTTCAGCTACACTTTTTTCTTAGTGTGGATTAATTGATAGCCAATCAGCGATACGACTTGAGCGTGGTTAATTGATTAACGATCTACTACCGCTTTCGCTGCTAGCCCGCTATACCAGCAGCTACTGGAGTAATTCGCCGCGATAAAAACGCAGAATTATCATCGTCCAGGAAACAATACTTTCATGCACTTTCCAAATACAAAGCAATATCTAGAACAGCTGCATGGAATTACATAAGAGCGATAAAAATGTCAATTACAATAATTATAATAATATTGAAAGTTTTGTATATAATATTAAAAAATTAAGTTGTGAAAAATACAACAAAATTGCTGTGTAATAATAATGTCCTGTTGAGATTATTATGAAATTATTATGTTTTGAAAAGTCTGGAAATTGGAAAGAAAATTCGTCGTCACTACTAAATCTAAAAAAGGGCAAGGCCACCTACGCGAGTTCCGTCGGCCCGGGTCTTAATGAAAGGCCTTCCGTGACCCTACCATGCTTCAGTACAAGGAATTTGAGTATACTGATTTAAACGAATCCGGATGAAGTCGAGCTCGAGCTGAAAGATTGTAGAGTCTACAAGACAAGAAGTTGTTCTTGGAAGTAGCAATGTCATTGAATGAAAGGTCTCTTCCCGATTCATCTGCTTCTTCTATCTTTACTGCGCTACTTTCTTGCTGCGCGTTCCGATGCGCTCTAGATTCATTTAACAATCGCAATCGAGCTAAACGCGATTATAGAATAGTTTGGGAAAAATTTACGAAATGTTTTCTCGCTTTATTTAGAAAGCAATATGTTCGTTCATACCTTAAATTAAATGAAAGGAACACGTGTGTGACAGACGATCGTCATCGAAACGTCTCAGAGGGAAAAATGATCCTAAAATTACGTGAAGAAAGGATCGCTGAATACACATACGTATACACGAAGCGTACTGTTACCTCAATTATCCTTTCCGTCGCTTTTCGAAGACACAATAAATAACCGGCCTTTCAGCCAAGCCAAAAAGGCGTAATTGAAAGTCGCTTCCTTTCAGCGCCCACTTTTGAGGCGGTCCTGTGAAAACGTTTAGTGTACAAAATTACAAGTAAACTCCGGAAACTCGTTCGCAAAATCTCACACTAGCATTTAGCAGCGCAGCGATATTTTCACATGGAAATAAAATAGTTATTTATTTGTCGTAACAATTTGTTATACAAGACGGTTAGAAGGGTAGAATAATAAATAATAAATATATGATGTAAATTGAAATGTGTAAATTGTACGGAACGAAAATATTTTTTCAATCGTATTTTTTCGTATCAAATGATTCAGTTTTTCAAACAATTCTATTTTTGTTTTGAATATTCTATTTCTACTCTTGTTTTAACATTCTTGTAAACAACTCTTTCGTTGATCGCGATCGAATCTTTATATAATCTCGACAAGCAATTATTACGATACTATGCGGTTGAAGCTAAGGTCTCGGTATTTCCGGGCACATCGATGGAGCTCGCCATTCATGCTTCGTTCTTCATTCATCTTGAAAATTGCGCGGGAACGCGCAAGGAAGAGAAGGATGCACGAGCGAGATAATCCTGACCAAGAGATCATATCGAGAAAGATACAAATGCCAAAGATTCGAGCGTTAGAAGGAGAAAGAGACGAAGCGAGGCGCTGAGAAGGAGCGAGAGAAGAAGAGGCAAATTAGTTCTTTTTCTTTTCGGCACCTAAGCCTGCGGTCCCATTGTCCGGGCCAGGACAAATTGCAGCACGATGCATGCGTGCGAAACGCACGCAGGCTCTCGAGTTTCTGCGGCCGGCGCAACGTTACGCTAAACAGATTTCTTCCTCTTACAAATTCGGAACCGGCGAATTGAATGGAGCGTCCAGGAACGGCGAGATAAAGGAATGCACGGGGGATGAATGGCGATGTGAATGAGAACGGGTTGCGGAGGAGCGGTGAGGAAGGGCGAGGAGGCACGCGGGAACACAAACCGAGCGAACGAAATTACCGGCGATGGTCATTGAAGTCGAGCAGCGCGTGAAGCAACGGCATTGTCGATCTCGGTTTTCTCGCAGGTTGAATCTTCAGGGTTACTGACTCTCACAGAATCCGCCGAGATCTAAGAGAATGGCGCGCAATCAAATTATTCCGAGGTGAGGAAAAAAAACTTCCGATACTTTTCGCACTCTCCTTTCCTTACGCAAACGTTTTGCTTCAATTGAGCCGTTGGGAAAAATATAAACGCATTCGTTGCCCTTTTTTACTGAGAGAAAAATATAGTTACTTTTGGTCTCAACCATAATTTTCGAATATTTCTAACACGAAATATGATTAACTACATGCTTCGTTAACCATAATTATCGTTAGACATATTCGAAAATTGTGGTTGAAGTCAAAAGTAATATTTTTTTCTTAGTGTTTGTAAGCTTGACACAATGAGCACAAATTTTAGAACAATGAAAGAACTATTATAGAAAACAGTTTAAATTTTATACTATTAACCACGCGATTCTTGATGATAAAAATGTACTTGGAAAATTTTCAATTTACTAGTTTCGATCTTCAAATATTATCCCTCGATCAGACATACGCGAGATCGAAACGGCAACGGACAGACAAGGTCTCGCTGAGATCTCGTCTCTGAGAAGAAACACTATCCTCGAGACAGGATATTCGGTATAAGAAGAAATCGTTGGTGGTAAGCGATACGCGCGAGTTTCCTGAGCGCGCGTATGCATAAGACTTCTCTCTTCACTACGTTATGCCCGACATATCGACTGATATATCGATCGCATATAGACGGAGTTCCCGGCCCGACGTTATATCAAGACGACGCGACAATATCGCCTTACATTACACGACCGAACGAGCATCTATCTCGGTGGGAATCGAAGCCCCACCGAGCTTCTTGAGTTCTTCTTAACGGCTATGATCTCTCGGCTGTTCGTCCGAGATCCTGAATTCTGTGCATGCCACGTCGCTATGCCGGCGAAGGATGAGATCGACGAGGTGGAACCGGCGCTCGCAGAAAGCACGTCGAACTCGCGACATCGCATTTCTCTCTCTCTCTCTCTCTCTCTCTCTCTCTCTCTCGTCGCGAGCCACTTCACGGAAAAATTTTATTTACAGGAAAACGTCTATATCTGGCTAATGAGGAAAAAATACGCAATATGTTTTCATGGTAATTTTCCCAGTACGGCAATTCTGAATTGCGCAATTATCAAATGTACAATAATTCCTCAATTGGCTCAAACTAATTTGTGCGAAGTCAGTAATTCGAGGTGAAAAAAAGATTCAATTTTTAAATTGCTACTATTGTTATATTGATAACAAAGTGACTGCTGTGCAACTTTTCTGCCGCTCGCGAATATCAAGGTCGACGGCAGTCACGATCGCCTCGGGTCGGAACTCTTTTCTCGATGCAGAGAAGAAATCTCTGAACAATCTCAAGTCAGTAGCGAGAAGATGAGGTCGATCGAACCACCGGATAGCGGTAGCACTGTGGGGAAAGAGATGGGGGATCGAAATGGGGGAAGAGCGAGGGCGGCGGCTAGATGGGAGGGAAACCGAGAAACGGCGAAATGACGGCGGTCGATGGATGGTTCGTTAAGTAGATGGCTGGTCGGAGGACTAAGCACCAAAACCACCTCACTGTGGTTTCACACCCGCGGAGTGAGAGAGAGAGGGAAGGGTAAGAGAAAAAAAGGGAAAGATATAGGACAGCAGTAAACAACTCGGAGTTCTTTCGGTCAGGACTCGTGTGTTCTTTCGGTCTCGGGATCGACGACGACGAGGCTGCGATCTTTGATGCAAAACTTGCCTTCTGAGAATCGATCATCGGCGATAACGCGAGCATTAGCGTGACGACAATGGTCAGCTGTGCGGTAAATATCAGATCAGCGATGAACGAAATAGAACAGCATGTGACATCGATCGTTAAATTATTACTTAATAACGATGGAAAATCCGCTTCGAGCCTGCTTGCTCCTGTTAGTTTCGGATTTTACGCTCTACATTGCGTATAAATGAAAGAGTGGGTTTTCCTATGCGTAGGAGTATTAAATGTGTAAATAACGTAGCTAATTTACATTTAATTATTTGCCGCTATATATACTTATATAGCGACAAATACGCTAAATATACTATATAATAAGTAATTCAATCCACGTACAACTTTATCATAGTACGCAATGTTTTTTCATCACCATAATTAATGATCTATCCAGGTTGCAAAATTATCTAGCAGTTGAAAAAATTATTGTATTTCTCAGGTTTTAATTCGGAATATTATTTATTAGTCTGATTTGTTATCCATTACATTACAAAGACAATTGTAATGTAATGTAAGAACAATAAAATCTGTAATAGAAAATAATTAAATGTATTATACGTAGAATACAGCGTTAACTGGAACGACAAATTCAGAAATGTCTCTAAAAAACCGGAGAAACGTATGGTCACCGTACTAATAAAGCATTGTTAAGCAAAAAGGGAAGAAAGGAAGAAGAGGAGAATAAAAAACGATCCTTCGTTCTGAATGGAATAGGACGTAATTTTTCTTTTCTCACTCGTCCGCTCATAGAGAATCATTCGGGAGAAACGGACTATTATCCAACAGATGGTCCTGCCGACACCAATCCAAGTAGAGTGTTGTGTTAGTGCCTTTGTTTTGTTACCGTTGTTCCGGTAATTGCGGCAAATACACGGCCATTTTCGGTAATCATCCCCTTCTGCACCCTGCCTGATCGTCCCGCACGGCGGTCCTCTTTGAGAATTTCGAAACGACCTCGACCTTCCGCTTAGTAGGCGTAACGACAGTTTTGCCCGGGAACCGATCGGTACCGACCTCGACCTCACCTCGTGATAGAATTTGACCGATTTGTACGATATTCGAAATCATTTGTACATACCTGTCGCATGTATCAATTGCAAATGAATTCTATTTTACATTTTTACCTGAAAAATAGAGCGTTTGCTTCGAAGAAATAGCAGGGGAATCCCAATCTACTACTAAGTAAGCATTACTAAACAGGGGAAACTTTGAAAAGATCATATCGAATTCACGAGAACGGTATTTTTACATATATTTTCCATGTAAAGAGACAAAGGTATTCCCCGCGCGTGAAGGCTTGCACGCGAAAGAGGTAATTCCGACGAGTTTCGTGTTAATTTTCCTCGAAGCTGTGAAGAAAACGTTTAGTAACGATGAGATGTAATTATCGTTGGAGAACATGCTATTAACAGAGATTTTATTAAAAGTTCTGCGATATTGATACCAAAATCTTATTAAGATAATAATATCTACTCAAAGACAAGATTGAGGTAATTGCGATTTTCTATTGAAGAAACCTCAAGATTAAATATTTCCGAAAAATTTGTAATATTATAACTTTTTTAAATTTCTCTAACAATTTAAAGATTTTTAAGTTTTCTGTAAACGCGATCGGTGCATTTTGAAACTTGATAATGATAACTATGAAAAAATTCGCAGAACAAACGGATGACGAATGTACTTTTGAAAATCGAGTTTTATCACTAATCGTTTATCCAGAATATCCAGATAATCATTAATATTTTCCTGGATTCTTCTATTAATTTTTTTCATTTGAGACACGTTGATATTGTTACTTGTATGCGTTATTGCACGTCAGATAAAAAATGACTATTTATCTAGGTTAATCTATGACGTTTTTAAGAATATAGAAAACGCGAATATTAAAAATTTGTTAACATAAAATAATATACTTATAATACTAAAAATATATATATATATATAAAATATAACACATACATATAAAAC
>VBVR01000811.1:15381-40281 GCA_011638315.1 Tetramorium parvispinum | reverse complement strand
ATGTTCAAATGATTATAACTCTGCGAAAAAAAATCGTAGAGACCTCGGCGACATCGCGTTGTTTTCGTCTCGGAAAGCCCTTTCGAACGAGCCCTTGCAACCGACATCATTGACCGGGATGTTACAGCCGAACGAGCGGGCACCAGCGATGATCGAGCGGCGACGGCGGAGCGAGCGGGACCGAGAGTCGTGCTTATGGAGGTCATGTCGGGCGAGATAGAACGCCGAGCGGCGAAGATCAGCACCGCCGGAGGACCACGCAGGGCTGCGTTCCAAAACTCTACTCTGTCAACTCTATGGAACCTAGAGTAGTGGGGGAGAGAGTAACCAGAGTAAGTTACTCAAATCGAATGAATTTGGAACGCGAAAGAGTAAAGAAAAACGGAAGAGTATAAAAAAGATGGAACGAGCCATCTTATTTAATATTATTTCTTCTAATGAAATATTTAAAAATGTTTTAGATCTTGAGCTAAATAGCAGTGAAAGTGAAAGTGAGATGGAAATATTGTACATAATGCAATTTTCTCGATTAAGAGGAAAACGAAAGAAAGTTGTTCGCTTTGAAGGTTATGTAAATCATGTAATACCTCGATTTACAACACATCAATTTAAGGAACATTTTCGTATGACACCTGACTGTTTTCAATTATTGGAAAATAAGTTGAGTTTAATGTTGTCAAATGTAAAATGTAGAATGGGAAGATCTATGATACCACCAAGAGTGCAATTACTTGCTACTTTATGGTTGCTAGCGACTCCTGATTCTTATAGGTAAGTGTAAATTTCTATAATGTATGTACAATGAATCTCAATGTATGTACAATGAATCTCAGTGCCCTAGTTTACACCGAACGTGTTTAGTTCGCATCAAATAGGTTTTTCCTATGAAATGAATTTAATCATTGGTTAATTATCTAGAACTTACTACTTGATGCGAACTAAACACGTTCGGTGTAAACTAGGGCATTAATTAAGTTGTTACTTTAAGTTTGTTCTTTATAACTAAACTGATTATACCAGTTTAGGGTTTCTCCTTCCAACGTAGAGGAAAAATGATAAATTCTGAAGCCAGTTTAGCTATGCAGAACAGATTTAAGGACTCGATTAATAAGACTTAGTGTACTTGTAAATAATGATAATTTTTATAAGATATTCAATGATAAAATATATCTATTATTACAGATCAGTGGGACTAAAGTTTAATTTGGCAAAATCGTCATTGAGCCACTGTGTACGACGTGTTGTGCAGATTCTCTGTAAAATGTCAGTTAATGCTATTAAATGGCCATCTATAAATGACATAAATAATATCAAAGAGAAATTCAAACGAATAGCTGGTCTCAAAGAAGTTCTTCGTGCCATTGATGGGACACACATTGAAATACCAGCACCATCTGTAAGTATTTTAGCTTTCCTCTTTTAAATCTACTAGGTGATATAGATGATCAATGTAAAGATAAATGCTTAATATAAATATAGAAACTTGTTAAACCGTAAAATTTGTAATAGATTTTATTGTGCAATATATACTATTTTTTAAATTATTTATTGGACTTTTTATCATTCAAGATATTTCACTTTTGTATTCAGGGTATCGATCATGTAATTTTATAAACGTGAAAAGTGAAAAGTTTCACGTGAACTCTAAGATTCCGACCAATCGTTGCGTTTACGTGAAAAATTTCACTTTTCACATTTCCGTCCTATGGAGAAGCTAGTGATTGATGTCCAGATTAGTTCAGTGTACAATGGTTTTAATGGGAACTGAATGCACATCTGTGCGAGAGAATTCGCTATTAATAATAATATATTTTTAGAATAATAAAAATATGTACTTTTTAGATAGATACTCAATGTTATTTAACAAGAAAATGCAGATATGCTATAACTCTAAAGCAATATGTAATGCAGATTTAGCATTTACTGATTGTTATGCTGGATATCCCGGATCCGTGAGTTTACCCGACATTAGAGTTTTTCGCAACTCAGACTTTTGGCACAATGTCAATGGAAATTATCGTTCTTTTTTTCCTTGCGAAGAATTTATTATAGGAGATAAGGCTTATCCTTTAAGCAAATGGTGCTTGACAGCCTATAAAGATAACGGTCATTTGACACAGGTAAATTTCAGTATTAAAAAATTATTAATATATAATAAATAATAATTAACACGTTTTAAATAATATACTAAGAGTCTAATCTACTTTTAATCTACTAAATCACTTTTATCAAATTTTGATTGACTTGTTAAGTAAGTTACAGACCTGATTAGCAACAATACTTCAAATATTTTATTATATATGAAAAATATGATATGAAAAGTATACCATTAAAATTTTTAATGTTGATCATTACAAGTTAATGATTACATTAATCAGAATTTGAAAATAGTTTTAAATATTTAATATTATAGGGGAAAGTGGTCTAAGTCGGCCACCCTACCCCATAAAATTTTCATAAAAACTACAAACTTATCATCATGCCAATAGTGTAGTTAGCGACACTATTGATAGTTGATTATAATTGCACTATTGACATGAAGATAAGTGTTGTGGTTTTTATGAAATGGGGGAGGATGACCAATTTGGAACAAGTGGCCGACTTAGACCACTTTCCCCTATAATAAATTCAGTGTTATTTTCATAACTATATAATAGTAGTATATTATATTGTATGTATTATTAAGAGCATTCTACAAAAAGTTGCGAAGGCTTTGTCGTCAGTCGCAAATGCCGTGATACGGCTGTGATTCGTCAATTATATCGTTTGTGACTGGCAACAAGGCATTTGCAACTTATTGTAAAATGCCTCTGACTCTTGTATGTTACAGGTTGAAAACAATTTTAATCACATACTATCACAAACTAGGCAAACGATAGAACGTGCTTTTGCGCTATTAGAAGGTCGTTTTCGGCGCTTGAAATATTTAGACATGTCCAGAATAGATTTAATTCCAGCGACAATTATGGCTTGCTGCGTTCTTCACAACATATGTTTACAAAATAGTAATGAAATTGAAAACTATATCTTAGAAGGTAGAGAAAACGATGAAGATAGAGAAAACGATGAAGGTAGAGAGATTTTGGAAGGGAATGAGCGGCATGAAGATTACGAAGGTGTAGCAAAACGCAATTATTTTGCTACACTTTTGTATAGAGAATGACTGTAATAGCACAAAGAAGAATTTGGTTACAGGAAAGGTATATATCATAAAAAAATGGATGTCATTATGACAATATTGGAAGATTAATATGTTGTCTTATTTTTCCAGAAGATTTTGCAAAAGTGTACCTAGTTATATATAATCTCTGTCAATTTGTCGGTTTCATTTATGTGCTTGCTGTAATGGCTATACGATACTCGTGCGATGGGCCAGGTATATTCATGTTTATACTATTTTTTTTATAGGGAATAAACTCTAAAAATTGAAATTGCTTTATATTGAAATTTATAGCATTGAATAAGCTCGTTTACTAGAAACGTTTCATTAAATATTTATGATATTTCAGAGTTCATGAAAGAAACATACGATGTGGTTGGCAGTCCATTCAAGTTTATACAACTTTTACAATTTCTTGAGGTGATGCACCCGCTATTCGGTTACACGAAGAGCAGCGTGCTGGTGTCTTTCCTGCAAACGGGCGGTAGAGCGTTCATCCTGTTTCTCATGATCGACGCTGAGCCTCGCATGCAAACCAAGCCAGTCGTTTTCTATCTGTTTATCATATGGAGCACTATAGAAATAGTCAGATATCCGTACTACATCACGCAATTGCTGAACGTAGAGATATCTTTCTTAACGTGGTTGAGATACACGCTATGGATACCGCTGTACCCGTTGGGTTTTGTATGCGAAGGTATCATAATGCTGCGGAACATTCCGTACTTCGAGGAAACTCAGAAGTTCACCATTTCTTTACCGAACAGTTACAATTTCGCTCTTCACTTCCCGACTCTCATAAGACTTTACTTACTCTTTCTACTCTTACCCGGATTATATGCGATAATGTCACGTATGAATAAGATCCGCTTGAGGAAACTTAGAAAACCCGAGATTAAAAAGAAGTACAACTAATTTCGCATTAATAAACTCTAAGCTTATTCTCTTTATATGTAATTACTATTACGTAGAAGATATAATAAAAGAACAAAGCATATAAACGGCATAATAAGCTCTGTTTTAACAAACACAGTTTTTGTAATAATGCTGTACTTTTGTATAGACATTTATATGTTTTTATCGCTAGATATTTATCGGAAACAGAATTTAAATTTTATGTACTAGTACATAACTAATAATTACTGATTTCATTCCGCGTCATGAAGTGCGTATAGCATGGGGCATATTTTCATTATGCGTATGTGCCATTATGATAAAAGTAAACAAACTTTACAATGTAGACATCTTTCGATAACTATACAATACGAACGTTCGACTATATTTCATACGATAAACGGCGTTACTAAGAGTTTGCTTTTTTAGATATGTAAGTCAAATGAAAAAACAAAAAAATAAATCGTGTAAATAGAACAAGCATGACTAAATTTCGTTTCTTCTTAATGACTTATGATAAAACAATGAACGTGCAAGTGAGTAAATATACGTGTTGCATTAATATTTAACACAAAGTATACTTTTAGAATTGCAAAAAAATTCATTGAAAAATTAATTTACGCTTATTGCATTAACAACTCAGTTAATATAAAATTTGTTCATTTAAAATTACATTACTATTTAAATGAAGTAACAAAAGAATATTGAAACTACAATATAATGAATTGAAAATTCGATGAATTTGAATTTCAAATTCGCTTCAAGAACGATATCGATATTTTTCAGTACATCGATATGTTTCTTTCTCATCGACATGTATCGATATCATACGGCTACATTCAATTCGGAATCCTTCGGTGAATTAGGTTAGGAAGCATGGTAAACACGCTGTCCGCGACCGGTTGCACGCGTGCCTAGTCAAGATACTGATCATGTAATTTTTGGAAATGTAAAAAGTGAAAAGTTTCGCGTAAACGCAACGATTCTATTGATGATTGAAGTCCTTGAGTTCACGCGAACCTTTTCGCTTTTCACGTTGCTGAAAATTACACGCTCGATACTCCGTTCCTATGAAATTTAATTTCGACACATGATTGCAGATTTATGCGAGACGCAACATTTAATGTATTTGCGCATTTCAGATTATTCGGCTGCGAATTCGATTTAATGCAGGAGATGAGTTTTCTAACCGGCAGGTATTTGCGACTCGTAACGGTGTAATGCAAGATTTTCGTCCAAATCGTCACGAACATTGTGAAAAATGTACCCCGTTGATCTGACGAAGACGATTTCACCGCCGGTCGGTGACAAGAAGGTGTTTCTGAGCGATGCGGATCTTGATAAGATGGCCTTGTATCTCCTCGGTAACCAGCAACGCTTCAGAGAGAACATTATAATCCCCAGAACGCTGGGACCCGTGACAATAAAGACTATCGAGGAAAAGAGGATAGAAAGCGTAATGGAAAGCTGTGCGTTCAAGAGCATTATGAGTTGTGTTCTCGGTATGCTACTTCATCGTCCTTTCTTGTACATAAATATCAAACTTACAAATTATTGATATTTAATTCTAACTGTGTTAAGTAATTTAATATAATTATTAATACTTAATTCTTTGTCGAGTTTTATGTCAAGTGACTCGACATGTGCGATATGCATTACTTTATATAATTCTTCAAGTATTTAAATTTGTATGCAATTATAATTGGCAGATTATATTTTTTATTTTTAATTCTATAAATTTCTTTATTACAATATCTTACAATAAATAATAAAATATGTATAATAAAAATTCTTTGATTCATATTATCTACCAATTAGATGAAATTGAATATCTTTGCTAATTGGCAAGAAATAATCTGAATTGAAAAGAGTTAAGAGCAAGATTACAATTGTTCAAAGTAAATAGCACTGACAGAATGTTGATCTTTTAGGATACGGTTTGGGAGCAGCCATCGGATTGTTCTCCTCCAGCGTGAACCCAAATGTAGCGAGCGTCGAGAAGCAACAGAGCGCACGAGAAATACTGAAGGAGATGAAAACCACGACTCTTAGCTACGCGAAAAACTTTGCGGTTGTCGGATGCGTATTCTCCGGGATCGAGTGTACAATTGAATCGGTAATGCTCCAAATAATCAGGAGTCTTGTTTTCAGCCTCTTTGTCATTTCTTCGTGACACATTGTAAAAAGATGTTCTTGATTTCAGTATAGAGGTAAAACTGACTGGAAAAACGGCACGTACGCAGGCGGTTTAACGGGTGGATTAATTGGTTTGAGAGGTATGAACTTTTCCTATGCGTTATAGCCGAAATTTTTCACATCTATCATCTAATTTAATCAGTTTTAATCTCGCGCCACTTTTTACAGCCGGTATAAAAGCGGGCATAGTCGGTGCCGCAGGCTTCGCAGCATTCTCAACGGCAATAGACTATTACATGCATAGATCTTAGACTACGCAGCATAGATTGTTAAAAGATATATATTTGTATAAAAGAGATATAAAAATTTATGTAATTACGTATCTATACAATTCCTGTATAAAAACGTGAAAATGTTTTCAGTGTAAATATGCTTGTAAAACTAGTATCGTGTGACTGAATTAAAAGCGTAAAATATATTGCCTTTTTAATTAATTTATCACTTAATATTTATCCAATATATCTCGCGTATATGAAATTTTCTTTCTTATATATAATTCTTACATGTAATCACATTTCACATGGTTCGTTGTATTGCATGAAATAATTCGCATAAGCGGATATTCGTATGTAATACACGTAAAAAAATTTCTAAATCTGTAGTCACATTTATCTTAAACGTTACGTTTTTATTCCTATCATGTATGACGAATATAATATTTATGAATATTTAGGAATACATTTATATATATGAATTCGTATATGCGTGTAAAAAGACTTAGAAGAAAGAAGTTACGAATGGCGAATTGCAAGAAGAAAATATAGTATATTATTTATTATTTAAAATTAACTTTGGATTGTTCTCTCTCTTTTAAAACGTGCTCTGGCACATTCATACTTCTTTGCTTCTAGGTTGCTTAATATTACTAACTTAATATTACTAAACGATACGCAGTTGCTTTTAGGTATAATCTGATCAGATTCTTTTATCTGAGGATTGCATCAGCCTTCTAAAGTTTTTATACATTTGTCTTACAT
The DNA here is from genome assembly GCA_011638315.1 of Tetramorium parvispinum. Taxonomy (NCBI): domain Eukaryota; kingdom Metazoa; phylum Arthropoda; class Insecta; order Hymenoptera; family Formicidae; genus Tetramorium; species Tetramorium parvispinum. The sequence continues at coordinate 33,054 of VBVR01000811.1, read as the reverse complement.
AGTTCAATATGAGAGATTCTTTATTCTTAATTACCTAAAACTCATTATGAACATATTATTCAATTATAGAAATAATTTTTTTAATGCAACTGAAATGTTCATAACAAATTGTTTGCATTTTTATACAAAAAAGCATTTGCATTTCTTCTATGTTAATATTCGTACTGTAATAGTGAGATAGATAAAAGTTGCAAGGCACTTCTTTCACGATTCTTTTCCGTGTCATTCTGTTATGATTTTATTTTTCATTTTTATCTAATACAATTCCTATTTTTTACGTCACGTGTATAAGATATTTAATATTTTCTTTTAAATCTGATAAAAAATCAGATATTTTGATTAAGATTTGATAAGAGATTCTGTATACATATAGCTGAGATCTACATTTAAAAATTCTTCGAAATGAGAAGTTATTAGGCGTTAGCTTATGAGATATTTGCATTCGCAATTTTGGTTCATTGGTCTCGTTTTTATCTATGTAATAAAATCTTATTTAAATCATTATGTCTAAGTTGAAATGCACGATATGAGATAAAATATTAAGCACTTTGTCAATAATTAAAATAAAAATCACATGGGAAACTGATAAATCAAAGACAAATATTAAAAAAAAGATCCGAATAAAATTCTCGGTAAGTACTCGCACAATAAAATCTTCATATAGAGCGATTATCGTTCGAATAAATTTTGTTAAAAGGAACAAGCTACTCAAGTGCCTTACCTGCCAACCTTGGATATGTAAACATTTGTTTCATACTGTGTTGCAATTTCGATTCTGTTGATTTGTTAACCAGGACAAGGCCTGGATTGGCTAACAGACGTCAAGTCAACATCGATAAAATGTATAATACTTATTAAAAGACGATTAGTATTTTCATATTCTTATGAAATTTATGCCTATAAAATGCGTATCAAAATGAGATTGTCCTAATAAAAGACAAGCTTAGAAAAATATTGCGCCCAAAATAAAAAATTGTGTGAGCCACTAAAAAAAGTTTTATCTTTTTGGCACTCGTAACAATGAAGAAGTCGTTTCCCTCATTTCACACGTCGGTACACAAAGGCATGTTCGATCAAGGTTGCTGTTGTTGCATCTGCGCTTGCATCACAGCCAGCAGTTCCTGCATGTGCCGTATTTCTGCCTCCTTTTCTTGCAAAATGCGATCTTTCTCTGTCACTGTGCTGTTCTTGTCGGTCTCCGTGATACTGCATAGAAAGAAGCGAGAAATTGAGGTAACGCACACACGAATGTTAGAAATGTAATGTCGTAAGATGAAATATTTGTGCTCACGTTTGACGTCGGGGTGGTACCGGAGCACCCTTTGCCAATCTCTCACTACGATAATTCTCGTAATGTACCTCTTGTGTTACTTCTTGTAAATCTTGCATATGCGTGCTATAAAAATAAGAATAATAATGTTAGACTTGCGTATATCAATGTAGAAATATCATATTATAATAATGAAAACTTACATCAGCATTGTCCTTAGCTTGATAAAATCGCAATGATCTGGATTTTCCACTTCGACAACGCCCCACGGATACAGTCGGCCACGTACCTTCTTTCCCTTGACCTCGAGCAAAGTATTCGCACCGCAGACCGCGAACGGGACAGCCTCTTTCAACTGACGTACCTGTTCCTTGTAATCCTCGTCCTCGTCGCTATCACAGTCCGGTAAGGGATATATTTTGATTCCACTGCCTTCAATCTCCTCCATAACTCTTTTCTTCAGGCGCAAGACCTCCTTTTTGGTAAGTACATCAGCTTTTGCTATTACAGGTACTATATTAACTTTGTTATGAAGTTGCTTCATAAACTCGATGTCTAATGGCTTCAACCTGGTTAAGAAGCAGAGAAAAGAAAAAATTGTATTATTTCAACGCTTCACCTTATTTATCTCTAACTATAAACAATTGGAATAATAATTTGTACCCGTGGCCAAATGGAGAAATGAAATAGAAACAACAATGTATTCTATTGTCCACGATGTTCCTCCTGTTTAGACCACTTTCATCACGAAGAAATCTTTCGAATTGATCGTCAATGTATTGAATGATAGCTCGGAAACTGTCAGTGTTATCAATCGCATCTCCATAACCAGGTGTATCGACGACTGTTAATCTAAGCTTCACACCTCTTTCTTCAATCTCAACAGTTGACGCATCGAGTTTAACTGTTTGATTGGTTTTCTCTGTTTGCACAAAAGTAACAAATAGACTTTAATTACACAAAAATTTCTAAAAGTCACATGCTCCATTTATGTTTTCATATGCTTGAATTTTAAGTTAATTAAATTCCTAAAAATTTTAAATAAATTTTCATGCCTACCGACTGCGTCAGGAATTATCCGCTCAGGATACAAATCCGTGAGGAATAAACTGTTGACCAAGGTGGACTTTCCAAGGCCGGACTCTCCCACGACCATAAGCGTGAACTCGAAACCTTTCTTCACGGACTTGCGATGCACTTGATTCGGCAAGTTCGCGAAACCCACGTATCCGGGCGTTTCGAGGCTGGCAAACTGAAAGAGAAGAGTTTGCTCTTTACAATAAAATATTTGCAAATTAGGATTTAATTAATTTACTAAAAAGGAACACTCATTATTAAGAATACTGGGACAATTAATCGAGCTATTAAGAATATTATATTAATATAGGGTGTTTGGTAACAGTTGGGAGAAAATTTACAAAGTGATTCTAGATAATAAAATAAGAAGACAAAAATCAAGAATAACCAAATTGCGGGGAAGACTTCGTTTTTTAATTTTCGTTGATTTTTGTTTTATTTTATCATCTAGAATCGCTCTGTAAGTTTTGTCCCAACTTTATTCAGTTCCGAAATACAAGAAGTAAAACGTCTCGAATTAATTTAGTCTTCTCCAGTACGTTAATTAATTTATCTTCCGTGGATCAATATTCTCCATTTACTTTTCTTTCAAAAGAGATTCCTCGTTGAGCCTAAATTGAGAAACGGAGAACATTCGAGTGACACGTAAGCCGCCAGGCACTCACCGTTTTCACGCTCTCGCTCGACATGTCGGATGCGGGAGTCCCTGGAGGGGTAAGCTCGGATCGCTCGTCTCTACCGAAGGTCGCGGTCAACTCGGCCGAATCCCGGCCACGCGGCGGAATACGCTCGGAGTACTCGCTTGCGCGAAGCGTCGCACTCGTACGAGAGGCGAAAGACAGCTAGGTTACTTCAGTCGTGGAAGTATCCCGCTGCGACTCGCATCGCTCGATAACGCCAAGCTCCGTTTTTCTCGGTCACACGATCCAAATCGGCGAAAGCGTCGCGCGGTCGCACCGCGTCCAGACACGACGGCGAGTCGTCTCTCGCAGGAAAACACGGGGCCGCGGTGCGAACTGCACAGGATATCGCATTAAACTGGGCGCAAACGGAACGGAAATCGGATGCGACGTTCGGGGAGGGGAGCGCGGGCGAAGAGGGGGGGGACACGATGAATCGGAGTAAGTTGAGGCGTGGCAACCGAACAGCTGAACGGCATTCCGTTTCGTAAAAAGTCACGGTGCGATACAATTACATTCTTGTACTCGTATCGATCACCGGAGAGCGGGGGCGGGGGATTCACGGTGATGTCTCGACTTCTCCAGTAAAAATTATTAAGTTACAATGTGTATATATTTATTAATAGTATCAATAAATTTTTTTCCCCCTCCCTATTATGTTTTAACACACACGGTTATTTTACTTTAGATGGAATTGTATTTATTATATTTGAACAGACAGAATTCAATGTAAAGCGCGAGTCTGTAATGTATTTTGCGAGAAAGAAAGAAAGAGAGAGAGAAAGAGAGAGAAGGCGCGCTTACAAAGTATACTACGAACACGCATTGCATTATTATTCACAATCACAAGTTACATCTCGTTTTTTACTTCACCGTAAGCGATACATCACTTACCCTAATACACTGCGACAGATACGAGGCAAACAGCTACTTTATTCAGGAAATAGTATCATATACAAGCATCGTTTTACATAATATTTATTATTTCGAGTTTTCATTCTTTTCTTTTTTTTTTTATTTGCTATCTCTCTCGCGACGTTTCCTCGCAATTCTTCAACGTCACTGTTAGCATTGGTTAATTCATTACATAATTATTAATGTATAATAATCGGCGCATTATCACCTTCGTATCCCGCAACGTGGAAACTTGTTGAACCCACTCGCTCGTTATACTTCGCAATCCCTCTCATCGTTCGATTGGAAAGAAGAAAAAAGAACAATCGTTTTAGTAATATTAAACAAGTATATGCTATTATCGTAACGAACGGTACGCCTTAACGAACGATTGATACACAATGATCAGCGTTATTACGGTGAAACGTAAGAATTCTATGGAAGGAAACGAAACCTATGTGTAGTCGCCACTTTCCTTTGTACTTCTTTTAAATCCGGGCTTATTAGTCTCAAGTACAAATAAGAAATACTAGCGTAAGATGAAATATACATGCTGACACTTTATATTTGTGATAGTTTGTACATATACCCTCAGTATTATTACAGACACGAAACCCAACATTAAATTGACACGAGTATTAAAATGTACTCAACTGCGTAGCATCTTAACAATCATTTATGTATATAAATCGCTATCACTATCGGAGCATGCATTGTGCATACACATTTTCTTCTTTATGTATATTGTAGTTACAAGTACTCTATTTTCATTGAGAAATCGAGAAGTTTAATTTAAATACAAAAGATATTAGAAGATATTTATTCTTAATTAAAAATACGCGAAACTTAGAAAAACTGTAATAGATTTATGTCTGTAACACATATATATTTATGCATATATATGTTTTCTCTTGCGGGTGACATCCCTTGTAAGAATTAAAAAAAAGGACATTTCCTGATTATAAATGTTCGAAGAATCACCACTAGATTTTTTTTTTTAGGAAACTATGAGGGAATCTTGGATTGATTTTAAAATTTTGTCAACAATGCTTCTTTCTCAAAATTTCTTCGGGGAAATCTGAGACTATTGATGATATTCTTAGTTTTACTTGTCCTTCAATTTTTCATCTCGAGGCTTTGCACCTCCGTAAATGGAACTTGTTTTACTCGATTCTGCAATTGCATTCACTGGCTCTTTAACAGTCCTTGGTTTGAGCTCCAAACGCTTTCTTCCAGTAGTGTCTAAAGTGAAAAGTACAATGAGATATAATAGATTATATATCTTAATATATATGTATATATGCGTTTTTGAGAGTTTAGGGATGGAACAATTGCTGTTTCAAATTCAATTTCTAATCACTTTACATACAAGGAATTTTTAATAAAAAAACTTCTCTGTGATAAGTTTTAAAAAACATAAATTTGAAGTTACTTTGTGTGATTCTTTATTTCTTGTGAATTTTATATGCCTGATATGACAGAAAGAAAATAGAATGTAGCTGTAATTTTTTTTTATTTCATTGTTAATAAATTATGGATTTTATATGAAGGATATAGAAATAATTATTGTAGAAGTGTTGCGGGATACAAAACAGAAGCAGTTGGCTCACAATTGGCAAGTCAATTTTAGATTCAATTCCGATTTTCATCCCATATTTGTTTCAATTTATAAAAGACTGATTACAAAGTTAAAACTTATTTATGCAGATAGTATACTATATACATACCTGGAGGAGCAGCTGCTTCTTTCTGATAAGGATCATCGTAAAACGGTTTCCGCTCTGGGCCACTTCCCCGAAGTGGAGGTTTATTAGTGTACGACCTGCTAGACGTGCTTCGCGACCAGTCACGATTTCCACCTGTGTCGTCGTTGAATTGGCCGTAATTGCCTCTATTACTTCTAGAATCCCATCTATCGTTACCTTGCCTACTACTTCCCTGGGGGCCTCTATCACTGTATCCTGTGCATAGGGACAAATGTTAAAAATCTTGAACGGCGTCAAGATCGGCAGCATGTTAAATTTCATGCCACGACAGAGGAAGAAAGAAAATTAGTTAGCCGTTATAAGCATTAGTATTGGTAGTACACAAATGCAAGATTTGCATCGCGTTTTGGTTACTATCAATGAAAGCGCATAATGTTTACTTGAATATGAGGATTTACTATCGAAATCATCGCCGTATCCACGGCCGGAATCTCGTCCCTTGAAGCCGCTTCCGCCACCGCCACCGCTGCCGCCGCGACCTCTCCTGTCGAAGCCACCGCCGCGATCGTTTCTTTTTCCTTCCGCTACATCGATCTTGATCAGACATTTGTCCACTTCTACTGCCCCATCCATTTCCAATGCTGCCTCCAGATCACTCAAGTCTTCAAACTCGACATAGCAGAAGCCCTTAAATCTGTAAAAGGAAAAGATTAAATGTCGTCAATCGACATACACATATCTCGCAATTAATACATACTTGTCAGTATCCCTGTCTTTAACCAATCTGATGACTTTGACATTGAGCTTCTCGAAGATTTTGTCAACATCGCCTTGCACAATTCCATTTGGCAAATTTCCCACATATGCAGTATACGGAGGTTCTGTCGGCAACGGTTTTCTACTTCGATGAGTAGGGTAATCTCTGAATAAGAAAAAAAAAACATTTATTTTTAGATAACATTAACATTAACAGATCTATTCATGTTGCTTGCACTTTTTGCATCTAGAATCTTTGCTTTTACTCTCTCCAATGCCAATGTATATTTACCTCATTTTAAGTGCAGAAATTTTTGGGAATTTCAAGCAACACGAACAAATCTCATTCTTACTAACTTAATTATATTAGGTCATCAAGTATGAAATGTCCGATCGATTTCGAATCGAAAGTTTAGTTTATTATATCTCAAATAAGAAGCAGTGCAATTAATCGAAATATGCGCCTAAACTATCGACACAGTTTTGCCATCCTAACGATAACTTGTTAATGCCGACAACGAAGAAACCTAGAGGGCGAGAGGCGATGAAATGCGAAAGGAGTTTTTCATAGCTTCTTCAGAATTGAATGTTTTTCCTTGCAAGAAGTGGTTCAATGCCTGGAAGACATGCTTGTTAGTTGGTGCAAGCTCTGATGAATACAGTGGGTGACAGAGTTTCCAAGTCCAGCTCCTACAGTTTGAGTCACGTTATTTGTGCGACATATGGTCAAGCATTGTCTTGCTAGAGGAGTAGCCTGTCTCTATTGACCAATCTCGATTGTTTAATCACACGCTCCCTCATCATTTCGTCCAATTGGTTGCAGTAGACATCCGCTGTAATCGATTGACCAGGTCTCATAAAACTGTAGTGAATAATGCCAGCGATGGATCACCAAACAGACAGATTAGCTTTATTGGATTCGGCCTGTGTTTCGGTACTTCATCTTTATCCAACCATTGTGCCGAACGCTTTCGATTGTCGATCAAAAAGATCTATTTTTCATCACACGGAACAATACGATGTAAAAATGGTTCGCCTTTATGCCGTGACAGCAAAGAAAGACAAGTTTCGAGACGATCTCTCTTCTGACGCTCGTTTAATTCATGTGGAACCTATCGATCCAACTTTTTTTACCTTCCCAATTTATTTCAAATGGTCCGATATCGTTGGAATAGTAACGTCAAACCTTTCTGCTAATTCACGCGTAGTTTGAGATATATTCGCTTCCACTACAGTTTTCAGCTCATCATTATCCATCTTGGTCACAGGTCTCCCACGTAGCCCACTTTCAAGATCAAAATCGCCAGAATAGAACTTTGCAAACCATCGACGTACTGTGCGTTTATTAGCCACACCGTCGCCAAAAACCTCGTTGATGTTTTGAGTCGTCTGCGATGCATTGATTCCACGACGGAACTCATATTCGTAAATAACACGAATTTTTAACTTATCCATGGTTTCATAAAAATTGCTCTAAAACAGACAATTCGAAAGACAATCACAAACCAAAATGTGCGTTTGAAGGAGTGATGATGTACCTATACAATAAAAAAAAACCTAGAAGAAATATCGAGAGATGTCAAAGAGATATCAAACTCAGTACTTAAGGAAATCGGACATTTCATACTTAATGACTTACTTTAAATTGTTATGCAAACGAATGTATAAATAATCATCTTTATATCTCTCTGCAATGCAGTTAGAAGTTTCTACATTATTAATTACATCAATTTAAAGAAGACTTTCCTTTTCTTTCAAAAGTCGAATATTATCATTACATACATTCATCAACATAACTTATCATATAAATCTATTAAAGCCAGTTTCTCCAACTTCTCGGTAAGCTAATTAATAGTTAAATCATACGTATTGTCTTATCTTCAAATTACACAAGTCTGAGCGTATGAACTATCAATTAGCTTACCAAGAAATTTGAAAAATCAGTGTCGATTGCACCTGACTGCTTCTCTAAAGTCACAGATATTCCCATATTCATGAGCTATTACATGTATGAGAAAAATCACGGATTCATTCTTTCCCCCTTCATTAAAACACGTTTCAACCGAATACATCACGCACAATGTGCGCGCGCGCGCGTGCACGCACACACGCACGTTGTGTATGAAGGGGAACTCGTGCAACTCAGGAAGGCACATCGACGTGCAGCTCGACGAGTCAAGCTGTGCGAATGCGACGGGAAAGCGATGGGAATCTGTCTTGCCGGCGACTCGACAAAACTCCGCGACGCCGCTGGCACACGTCGCGCGATCGCGCCTTCCTGTCGCGCAAAACGTTCCTTCTTCCCTCTCCGTCCGTCCCCGTCTCACCGTCGCTCGCTTCCACCCGCGGCGTGCACCGCACACGTGCACCGAGCCCGGGTGCGGCCGGAGCCGGAGCCGGAGCCGTGGCCGTGGCGCCGCGTCGAGTCCTCGCCGGGTCGCGACCACGCGGCGGCCCGAGTCCGAGCGCCGGGGCAAAATAAAGCCGCGTGCCGCGCGGCGCCCCGCAAGGTGTTGCGCCCGCACTCCGCGGAACTCACTTAACCTTAAAACCGGGGGATGTACGCGCGCGAGACGCGCGCGTCCCCGACAGTCGGACGCGGCGCACGTGCGTGCCGCGGCCACGAGCGCCCGCGGCCCGCTCGGCCGCGTGACACGGCCGCAAACGCGGCCGATACTTGCCTTGAATCATCGTAACCACCTCGACCAGCCATATTGAATGCACGGAACTGACCGGGACCGCGTGAGTCGAAGCAGTCACCGTGCGAGCGACACCATCGCGCCCGGCCGCTCGCTGATTTACCGACGTCAGATCACCGGCGAACGCGCGCCGGCCGATTTTCGCCGGTCCAGAATGACGACGTGCACACGCGATGGGAGGGTATCTCGCCCGTGAAACCCCGGTGAGTCTCGCTCGGCCGCGCGTCGAATCCGGCCAATCGCGCGCGTTCGACCTGAATAGAGTCCCTTTATAAAGGGACTTTAGGACCTGAAGAGCGCAGCGGCACGGCTTCCACGGGACTGCACGCGCGATTGGTCGACGGCCGCGCGGTGCGCGTTGTCGCCTAGACAATGAGAGGAAACTGTATCGTTCGAATGATTTTTGTCAGAAAAAAATGACATGTGAATTATGCAATGTGTTGTATTACGCGATATGATTTCTATTTTGATTAGAAGTAAAGAAGGGCAAGGCCTTGAAAGCTATAAATTTAGGAGAACGGTACTTTCAGTTCCCTCTACAATTATTTTGCTTCTTTATGGCAATTAGCGTGAAGTTACGCGTGATTTGAAAATAAGACAATATATTGCACGTTCTTGCAAAGTAGACATGATCTTTTTTCTATTTTCCCTTGTAAGTTTTGGTTGATTTTCATTTATCGTTACTTACAGCAATGATTCTGATTAATTTGTTAAATTCCGATTAAATTATTAATTGTATTTATTTCAATTAATTTAATTAGATGTAATATCCAATTAAACTTATTAAGTACACTGTTTTTATTAAAACAGAATTATTAATTTTCAATCGTTTGACACGAAAAGAAAATTACATTAAGGACAGCAAATTATATAGTCCAAAACTTAATTCCACTAGTTAAAATTAATCCCCGACTAATTAATTGACTAAATTAATTTATCAAGTAATATCTGTGTGCTATAGTTTGTTAAGGTGGATAGAATTATTCATTTTTCTGTTATTTAAAGTATGCAAAAAATTATTGGACTAGAGATAACAAATTGTATAGTTCGAAATTTTGCTTTGCGCGAATCTTTGCCATTTTTATCAATACAAAATGATTTTAATCTCAATCTTGACTTACTTTTTATTTTTGTCTAGTTTTAAAAATTGAAGAATGATAAAAAGTAAGTTGAATCTGAATTAAATTAATTTGCAGTGATAAAAATGGACATTTGTCAGTTAAATTCATCACCAATTAAATTAATCAGAGTCATGTCTACTTCTATCTTTTTTAGTTTAAGAATGAGAAAAAGATGAAAAGTAAGTTAAATCAAGATTAAAATTAGCATTAATTATAAAGTCTGCATTGGTAGAAATGAATATAGGTCGCCCTTTGTCTGCCCTCGTCGATTCACACGTTTGATCAACGTAGTTCCTGCACCGCTCCCTCGGCCCTCCTGGAGTAGCAATATGGCCGCCGCCGTGATTCAGGTACCGCGCGATACGCACATGGCAGAGACGGTCGCAGATGATTCCGGACACCGGAAGGTCGACAGAATGAACTCCACCATACTAGACAATTTTAACAAACTGAAGGACGGTAACGACTCCGTCAGACTGAACGCCGGAGTCGCGCTGCTAAATCACCTGCATCAACATAATACGGTAAATTAATCACGTTAACCTCATCGAGCTATCTCTAAATTGTATCCGGTAGAAAGAAGAAAAATTTAATTCATGTGAAATTCTCTTTCTTCCTTTACAAATTCTCATATCGCAATGTTGATTTATTTTTGAAGGATCAGGATGACAAGGAGTTGGACTATTCGCTGACCAGGCTGGTGCGCAGTCTGGGATCCTCAATGACGTCCACGAGAAGAGGCTTCTACAGCACCTTAACAGTCTTTCTGACGATGCATCCCGACACGTCAGTGGAGAAATTGCTGTCCATAATGAATTCCCAGTTGCATCCAGCTGGCAGCAATCCTAAGAGCGTAAGATGTGCAATCTTGCATTTGTTTTGTTTGATATTATGAGAATGGTGTTTGATATAATATTTGAATTTTTATTTCCGCAGGAGAACGCCGATGTATACATGGGACGTATACTGCTGTGTGGTGCATTGATAAGATCCAAGTTATTTGTTTGCAACAGCGTCGAGACGCAACAACAGATTACAGAGATTCTTGTGAGTGCCGGCAAGAAACGCAGCTATCTGTCATTCATCTCTGTTATGTTTCTCAGCGAGCTTATTAATCAGCTTGACGTTGAATCTATGAAGAATGTCTGGCCAATTATTGAGAAGGAAATTGGCAAGCCATGGTCCGAGCAAACTTTAGATACATTCTATGTGCTGCTTATTGTTAGAGACAAACATCCATCATTAGTTAATCATAAATTTTTAAAAGAACACTTGAACATGAAGGAGATTATTACCAAGGACTCTATAGAAGATATTGTTAAACTATTAACGGTATGTTCTATTATGAATTTCTATCTATCATAGTTTTTATGAGAATTAATATTACTCAATTTAAAATTTTTGTTTTTATCATAATATATTCAATCAAAATTACTTACATATGAAGAAACAGGCAAACCTAGATCTTTTGTCCCAATATTTATATAATTTATTTTTGTTATCAGGCTTTACCTAGAATTATTTCTCATCGTCATCCAGTGTTCAAGCTATTTTGTGAAAAACTAGTGGCGACCGAACTCGTGGCAGACTTCTGGAAAGGCATTGATCAGAAATTTATAAAACCATCAAAGACCGATGAATATGTTACTATAGAAATGTTACGACTAATACTTGATAATGCTACGGATAAAACTGTAATTCCATTATTATTATCTCCAAATCTTCTACAACACATGTTAAAAAGATTTTCTAATTGTAAGAGGAATAATAATGATGAAGTTTTGGTGGCATTCAGAAAAGTTTTACATCAGATTGTGTCTGCTACAAATGACGAAAACATCAAGACAAAAGTACAGGTGAATATATTGAAGAAGCTTATATTGCATCCCGGTGATTTAATGATAGAAAAGAAGACCGGTGTCAAAGTGATTCAAATAATTACGGGAAATTTGAAGATAGATGGTATTAAGAAATTGTGCCAATTGTATAAAGACATTGTAGAAAATAAAATTACTAAAGAAAGAGAAGGAGCAAAGACAGAATTATGGACAAATGCCGAGCGAAGCTACACAGCACAGTTATTGACAAGGTTAGTATAATTGGCACAAAATATTTGTGATAATATTTATTATAATGGACATAGAATAATATTTAAAATTTAATATCGTATACTTCCGTTAGATTAATGGGTCGTCAAGAGACATTCTTAGATCAGGACTGGAGACTTCAGCAACTGACGTTCCTGTTCAGTTATGGATTGTGTGAAGTGTCAAATGTTGGTATAGAACTAGCGCGTAAGTATATTTTACTTGTATATATATTTTTTTTAATTATAAGTCGAAATAAATTTAATTGTTGTTTTCAGAACAATTTAAAGATTCCTTTTATCGTGCTCTGGATCATAAATTGCCAAAGTTGGATAATGCACGAAATTTGTTAAGCGCACTCGTCCATGATTTAAATTCGAAATTAGGTTCCAACGTGATACAATTGAGATCGCCATTAAACGATGCAGCTTCCGATGCTTGGAAAAAAGTGATAAATCTGATTGAAAAATTGGAGAAAAATACAAAGAATTCGGAAGCCTTGCCGATATTTCATACGATGAATTTACATATGGGTCTGCAGTTATTCTCAGATCCTGAAATGGCAATTATGGCAATCAATGAACTTCAATGTTGTTACGAGAGATTAACTAAAAAGTCCAAGGGACATAAAAGGCTCAATAATGCAGTTACGGAAGACGAACCAGAATGGGTCGAAGTAGTAGTAGATCTTTTGTTATCTCTCTTGTCCAAGAACGATCATTTATACCGTTCATTAGTTGGTTGTGTATTTCCACATATCTGTCCGTATCTGACTCCATCTGCAGTTCATCAGATATTGGCTGTAAGGTTTTATAATTTGTTAATAAACTGAAAAGAAAAATTTATTCTACACAACGTGGAAAAATTTACAATTCACAGTATATATTTGTTATATCTTATTTCAGGTATTGGATATAAAAAATACACAAAAAACACTTACCACAAAGCAAAATAACGATGAAGATTCCTCAGGTGTAGAAAGCGAATCGGAAGATGGCGAGGATGAAGAAGAAGGTGTTTCAAACAATGAGGTTTTACCAGAGAGTGAATCCGAGTCTGACGCAAGTGAGAATGAGGATGAGAACGAGGATGAAGATGAGACAGTGACAGATAAATTGAGAATGGCGCTACATCAAGCTCTGGGAGATGCTGCAATGCAAACCGATGACGAAGACGTCGACGTAGATGAAATAAGCGAGGAAGAGGGCAAGCGATTGGATGAGTCGTTAGCAACGGCGTTTAAAATTCTCCGGGAGAATCGTCAAGCTCGTTCTAAAAAGCAAGGGAAAACGAGCCAGGCATTGATGCATTTCAGGGCTCGCGTTATAGATTTGTTATCTATTTATTTAGATATTTGCCCGTCTATGGCGGTCACTCTAGATATGATTGTGCCACTCTTCGCTCTGCTAGAATTCTGTATAAAGGATCCGCATCAAGAGCCACTCACGCATAGAATTCGGGCTTGCTTAAAAAAGTTGTCAATGGTGAAAAAGTTTAAAGATACAACGGGGGTTGACGATGCTTTGCTGACGACGGTGTTAAAGGTAATTATTTATAAATATTTGCAATTAAGTTTACTAGTTTGTCGAACAAACAGTATAGGACATGTTTTTTTTTTTGAAGGCTCTGATTGAAAAAGGAGAACGTTCTGCTTCAGTCTGTCAAGAACTCAACGATAAATTAGCAGAATGCTGCACCTTCCTTGTAAGGTGCGCGCAACAAGCTAATTTGCCTACTGAGAGCATTGTAGAAATTTATGGCACAAATTTAACTGCGTTCTTCAAAAAGAGAGATTGTGTGCTTTCATCCTTGTTGTTTAAGGGTGTATTACAGTTGTGTTGGGAAGATAATTGGCAACTGGCACCTCTGCTGGTATGTATAAATGTTTTAACATAAAATCCTAATATATAAAATAATTCGTTAAAATATTATTTAATTGTTTAGATGGATTTTGCTTTCGACAGCAGTATTCGATACTTCCGCAGGAATCAAGCGTTGGAGCTCTTATTAATTTTCTATAACAATAACCGATTGCTGAATATGGATACGAAGTATACCGATGTGAGAATGAAATTAGAAACGACGCTTTGTAAAAATACCATAGACACACTTAAAGAGATATGTGATCCACGTGTGAACGATAACGGACAATCTACTTCGTGTAATGTTACTACACAGAAAAAAGTTCTACAGAAGTTTATCAGTCATCTTTTGACGCTGCTGCGCGTTGTTTACACGCGTCATTTGCCACAAGCATGGAATTGGCAAATCGTTAAAGCGGTGTTAACGGAGTATAGAAGTCGAAACACTCTTTCTGGAGATGCGAAAACTGCCTATAAGAAGCTGGCAGCAGAGATTGGAGCACCTCTCAATGTGTAAGTAACAATAAATATAATACAATTCTCTAAAATTTTCTTGTTTCTATTATATATCAATGCTGCTTTATTTAATTTAGAATTTCTTTATATTTGATATAATTTGTGTCGTCAGGCCATCGATGAAGGACGATACTAAACTGAATAGTTCCAGTGATATTGTTATACAAACTAATGGCAAACAAAACAATGTCGGATCTCAAAATGGAAAAGCAAGTGATTCGGAAGAAGAGAAAGAAGAACAAAAGGAGGCCGCGCAAAGTAATAACGAACAAAGTAATAACGAGCAGAGGAATAAGAAAAAGGACAAGAGTAAACAAAGAGACAAACGATTATTGAAAAAAGAATCACGCGAGCTACGCGCGAAAGTTATGTCTCAAGATATAGAGCTGTTCAAATTTAGCAATGTCAGTTTCCCAGAGAACGAAGACGCGGCGGAAGTTGTTCAAAACGGGGATTCACATGGCAGGTCCACAAACTCGAAAGAGCCGCAGAAAAGGAAGACGATCGAGGATGATCGCCAGCCTAAAAGGAGAAAAAGTATCAATCATACTTGATACAATTTATAAATTTACAAGAATAAAGGATGATGAAAACGCAATCAGCACAAAAATCAGAATGGATGTTTAGAATATGCCTGTCTGTATTTCAGGTTTTGATGGAATATTTTCATATGTAAAATAAGACTTGGGTGTAGCTATGATTTATGTTGCGAAAAATTAATGTTGAGTCTTTAAGATGTTATTTCGCTTTCTTTTTTTTAGTTGACTATTATAAACTGAATATATAATTAAATATAATTAAATTGAGTATTCGGTCAATTAGAGTGAAGTTCAGAGATTTAAAAACAACTATTATTAAACCATCATTTGTAATTATGTTTACATTATTATCTGAATTTTCTTTAACAATTTCGACAATTTCTACCGGACGTTTCCGACTATGATAATTAGAAAAATTTGCTTTGTATCTATGCAAATGAATTTTTATTATTATATATGTTAAATATATTCTGTTTTTAATTATACATATAATTTTCATTAAAATTGTTTCACTGAATCGTAACGACAAGTTAAAATGTCTAACCATATTCTAAATATTTATCGGAATATTTTTGTTTACTCGAAAGCTACTTTTGTTTTCTACAATGTTGTATAATCATTTTTCATATAACCGCCATGTATATTATAAATAACTGTACAGAAAATCTCAATTATGCATGAATCTCTTAAAATTAGCCCATAAACTTCTCAGGATGCGCAAATCCCTCTAAATTCCCAAACTTCCAGGGTGCGATATTAAAACTTTTCTCCGACTGCCGTTATCGATCGTTGCAAAACGACCTCGACTAGGCACTTTTTTTAATTTAACGGACATTAACTGTTATCAATAATGTTCCGATTTATCAATACACACATGAGAGACAAAGAAACAACCCGGCTGTCGCGAAATGTTACTAGTAGATAATGCGCTCGAAGTAGAGCACGCGCGCTCTTGCCTCCGCTGAATGTGTCACTAGACCCCGAGCCTTGCGAAGCGAAGGAGAAAGTGCAAAGAGTTGCCGCAGAGACCGGCGAGCTATCAAAGTCATCAGTCTTCTCCCGTCAACGTGCCCGTCCGCTGCTCGAAATGCTGCGCGTGCTGAAGGGGTTCCGACCTCTGCGACGCTACGTCTCGTCGGCGACTCTGCCAGCGCCGGACGCGAATCCGCCGATTCTCTACACGGGCGTAAGTACGAACAAGATATGTGCAAATCCGTGCAGCACGTGCGTACGTATATCCATACGGCGACTGTACCTCGTGGGCGAGAGAGAGAGAGAGAGAGAGAGAGAGAGGATTAAAGAGGAAAAAAGTGAGATACCATGCGATTAAGAAAGTTTAATTAAGTTAAAGTCGAATAGATGCGGAGTATTTTCGGTCTACTAACTTTGGACTCTTTCTGAAATTCACATATTCCGCAGGTGGCAAAATCTTCTCGATATTGGATCTGTCTTCCGCTTGTGTTGTCTACTCGAGCCGGTGATCGAACAGCGTAATATATTTATATACGGCGATATATCGCAATGGTATTTCTGGGCGGTCAAGTTCAAAGGCGTGGAAAAATTCGCAAAGACGCCCGGCGCGTCGGTTGAGCGCCGCAGTTTCGCGTTACGTCAGCATGCATTGGCAGAAATGTAGCAACGCGAGCGAGATTTGACGGATCGGATGCGACGCGGGTGAAGTTGGCGTAGTTTGACGCTGCCAGGTTTGACGGCGGGAAGTCGCCGTTCGATATCGACGATCGTGCTGTTATACATTCTTGCGAGTTTTTGCCGAGTAGTTTCGCGATTTTGGGGGAGCAAAAGCTCCAACAGGCTTGAAATCGAGCGCCGATCCGCTGCACTTTAACTCGAAATCTGCCGGTTTGAAACTTTGGATCAACGTGATTTTGAACAAATTCAAATTAACGGCTAAATCAACGATTAATTTATCGAATCATGTCTGTACTATTTTATTAACGTAGATGAAATTATTAATGTTCCGTTGTGAAAAAAAATCAGGAACAAGTTACGTATAGTTGGAAATTTGTTTTAAAATTATTAAATTTAATTGCCAAGTACGTTAAAACAGAGCTTGATCAAAGCTGTCCTTGGTCTTCTCAAAGAACAGGGATTATTTTCTTTCAGCATTTGTAAACAGCTAATTTGTTGTTATCTATTATAAATAACAGATGAGAACATTAAAGGATATTTAAAATATAATTTGCATTAGATTTTAGAATAGATCTCTATCTTTTTAATTTAATTTATAACTTTATTTTCCATTTATAATTTAATTCAATTATATATTTATGTAATATATATATATATATATTTAATTCAATTTATAATTTTTTTTCGATATTTTATTACTGAATTTATCATTTTGTGTGTTTTCTGTATTTATAATTTAATTTATTATTTTTCATTTTCTGTATTCCATTTATAATTTTATTTAATTTATTTTCAATTTTATCTATATTCTTTTAT
>VBVR01000811.1:0-15335 GCA_011638315.1 Tetramorium parvispinum | reverse complement strand
ATTTACCTGTTGTATTCATCGTGTGTATTTTGATGCCTGTATTTTAATACATATTGTATACATGTCAACCTCATTTGAATTCTGCGGTATGTAAAATAGATAAGGAGGAATGCGCACGCATTCGTAACGATTTTATTGTGCAGTCGAAAAATATGCGATCGTAAGACATAAAGAAGCTTGAAAACACATCATAAATTAAGAACCATGAAATTTAAAAAAAGATTTTCTATGAGCATTTAACATTTTGATTTATCGTTGAAAGATATCGGCGTTTAAAATGATTATCTCTGGCTTGTTTCTCACTGTGTTATTTATAGAAGATAGATAAAAGAAAAAAAAATGTGGAACTTGAATTCATTATCGCATAAGGATACGCTGTGAGTGAATGGTTCGACTGCTAACCGAGTGAATCAGATAATAAATATCTCTTCAAGGTGATACATGTCTTTTTCTCGTTCTTGTTTTTTAATTCAACGTATTCGAATTTTTCTCAAGTTCAAATTGTAGACCATGGTCTACAATTTGAACTTGAGTAATTCGACTTGGCCTTGTATATCGCACAGGAGGAAAAATAAACAAGGTTTTACTAAACGTCTACTTAAAACATATTGAAATACAGCCATATGTTAACATATACGCTGTATTTCAATATGTTTTGAATACCGGCGATTGCGTTATCTAATCGTGTGTTTATTTTATGGTAGCCAGCATAATATCTGCAGTAATGCAGTAGTCGACAGGGATTTAACGAACGATCGATGCGAATTTCTAGCGGATTTCATTTTTATTTATTTTAATTTTATAACATATGTTATATATATGAAAATCAAGCATTCGAATATTTTCTTTTATGCCACAGATTCGCGACTCGAGAAACAACTTGCTCTCGCCTAGCCAACACAGAATATTCTACTAATATTGCAGCAATATTGTAACGTTACAGTTATCTTGCTGAATTGGCTAGGGGGGCTTGAGATCTCTCGCTTTATCTTGTAACAAGAAACTCTTATTCCGTACACTATCAAAATGTAAAGATTGCTTGATCTATATGTGTTACGTTCAATGCACCTTGGAAACAAAGTCAAACATCGTCATTTTAATCAATAAATATTACGTAATGAGTTATATAATTTATGATACTATCCTCCAGTGAGTATGGTTTAACACAAATAAACTGAAGGAGTAATATGTATTAAACAAGCGACAATTTACATTGCTTTGGCGCTATAAATATGTAATAAGTGATGTTATTCAAGAGAAAACGAAATTGTATGTGGTGCGCTTTGTAATATATGATAAGTGTATATGATACATGCGATTTTTCTATGTTATGCGTAAGAAACGCACTGTGATAGAACAGGTTGCATAAATGTTTTTCATTTCGTTACAGATATTCGTTAATAATGAATGGCACAAATCCAAGAGCCAGAAGACATTTCCCACTATCAATCCTGCCACCGGCGAGGTGATCGCCGAGGTGCAAGAAGGCGACAGCGCGGACATTGACTTTGCAGTGCAGGCTGCCAATAAGGCTTTCAAAAGGAATTCACCATGGAGAACCTTGGACGCTTCTCAAAGGGGGGTTCTCTTGAACAGATTAGCAGATTTAATCGAGCGAGATCGGCAATACATTGCGGTAATATGATTGCGGTATAAATGATGTCGGTGTCTTTTGTCATTTTTTTTCACTGCGCATTATAATGTATCATCGATGCGGTGGAAAGACGCTATTAGCGCTATCAACAGTAGTCTATTTTTGTTCTTTTTTAATGAGCACTGAAGATAGACCGATGCTGATAGCGCTAAGTCTAGCTAAATGCACTATGCGAATCCCATGCATAATAGCTCATTAGTAATTCAAATGTTCTTGTTTATTGCAGACATAATCATTTCCTTATTTCTGTTACTTATTAAAAATTCTTTAGAATATATAAAACGTAAGTTTTGAGATTTTATATCAATTTATTTGCCCCATTTGTTAGAAAATTCAGCGAACGTTAAACCTTCGCGGAGTTTTTCAAAGCTACTTGATTAAAAAAAAAAGACAAATGGAACATTTGACTTGTTCAAATTTATTACAGGCGAGTTAATTCGTTGTTTATATTTTAGTCCTTAGAAACTTTAGATAACGGGAAACCTTATACGATGGCATATAACGTGGACGTACCCATGGCCGTTGGAGTATTGAGATATTATGCCGGATGGGCCGATAAGAATCATGGAAAAGTTATTCCAGCTGATGGACAGGTCTTTGCATACACTAGACACGAGCCAGTAGGAGTATGCGGGCAAATTATTCCATGGAATTTCCCTTTATTAATGATGGCATGGAAGTTAGCACCAGCTATAGCTACAGGTGATCATATAAAGTATATATTTTATTATAAAATTTTCTTTTAATTTCTCATAATTAATCAAATCTTTGGAACCATAAGTTTTGTATGTAGTGCATAAAATTGAAATCATTATTTTATTCCTTAGGAAACGTCATTGTTCTAAAACCTGCTGAACAAACTCCTTTAACTGCTCTTTATATGTCACAACTGACTAAGGAAGCTGGATTTCCTGATGGAGTAATCAATGTCGTTCCTGGTTATGGTAAAACCGGCGCGGCGTTAGTCACTCACAACAATGTCGACAAGATTGCATTTACGGGTTCTACCGAGGTCGGTCAGCTAATAAAACAGAGCGCTGCTCAGAATAAATTAAAGAGAACTACGCTAGAATTAGGTGGAAAATCTCCTAATATCATTCTTAAGGATGTCGATATAGATGAGGCAGTGGAAACAGCGCATTTTGGATTATTTTTTAACATGGTAATTTACTTTGACGTGTCATTTGTATGCGGATGACTTTCTTTAATTCATGTTTCGCTTATTTTTAAATTAAATTTTCCCTAGGGACAATGTTGCTGTGCAGGCTCAAGAACCTTCGTTCAATCGAAAATCTATGATGAATTTGTCGAGAAAAGTGCACTTCGCGCTAAGACTAAGCCCGTGGGAAATCCGTTTGACTTGAAAATAGAACAAGGCCCACAGGTATATTCAAATTCGTACAGATTAGATTGCCAATGTCAATCGACACATAATTAGCATTATTATATTATCGTGTAATCAATGTCATGCTATTTATATTATTATTTAAGATTGATGAGGAACAATTAAACAAAATTATGCGTCTGATACAATCTGGTAAAGACCAAGGCGCTAGCTTGGTAACAGGTGGCGAGCGCATTGGCAACAGAGGCTATTACGTTGCTCCAACAGTATTTGCAGATGTTAAAGACGATATGGCTATAGCCAGAGATGAGGTAAGCATTAAAATCATATTTAATCTATAACATAATATATTGGGACTGACGAAAAAAATCTGTCATCACTTTGGCAGATATTTGGTCCGGTTCAACAAATCTTAAAGTTCGACGATTTGGAAGAAGTTATTGAACGCGCAAATAACACCGATTACGGCTTAGCTGCTGCAGTTTTTACGAAGGACCTTAATAAAGCGAATTATATAGTGCAAGGTCTTCGCGCCGGTACCGTATGGTAAGCCAAAATATTAAGAAGTTATTTGAAAATATTAAGAATTAAAAAATGAAATTGTGAATCCTCTCTAAAAAAAAGATACAAGTTAATCTTGTTATTCATTTTATATAGGGTCAACACGTATAATAATATAATTCCTCAAGTGCCGTTTGGCGGATACAAGATGTCTGGACAAGGTCGAGAACTTGGAGAATACGGCCTTGAGGCATACACGGAAGTAAAAAGCGTAATAGTTCAACTTGGGTGGAAAAATTCATAAAAGTATATCAAAGTCACTACTGAAAATTCAGTGAAAAAACATTTTTCACTGAAAAGAAACCAAATATAATTGTACAAATATTTTTAAAATCTATCTATAGTAAATTTACAAATTTATTATAGATTTTTAATCTCTTGTAGTGCAGTTAGTTTTTATATTCTTCTTGTGTAAAACTACTTACAGGTAGGGGGCACAGTTCGTTGTTTAATTACGTAAAGTGATATAGCAATAGTTTTAACAGCTGTGACATAAGCTGCAACAACAAAATAACAAAGAATTGCGCAAAATAATTTTAAAAAGTTTCTAATCATGAAATATGTATTTCTAAATATGAAATATGTATTTCTAAATTCTTAATTAGGAATATACATAAATATTTTCCGATAACATTTAAAACTCTAGTTTTATTTTCTTCTACCTTATTCCTATTTATTTAAGCACAGCATTTATTTTTTAAATATGAAGTAAAATAACGGAAGCGTAATTTTCTATCGAACATTAAGTAAAATGGAGAAAAAAATGTTTACAATTAAAAGATCGAATATTTTATAAAATGGAAAAAGATGTTAATTATTATGAAACAAATCTATTAATATTTATTTCAGTTATTGACAGTTGAATAACACTCAAGTATTTATTTTTTAAGTGTGAAGTAAAACAACGAAAATGTAATTTTTTATCGAACTTAAGTAAAATGGAGAAAAAAAATGTTTACAATTAAAAGCTAAATAAATTGTTATCCAGACTGATCGGTAGCCGAGCAGCCTGTCCTACCGACAACTCGCGCACGCGCGTCCCGTCGATGGTCCGCGAGCTCCGCCGAGCCGACCTGCCCATCTATACGTTCTTATTTATACTGTGCTCTTGGCAGACGCGATCTGGTCGGGGGTTGCAAGTCAAATCCGCGAGGCCAATGTCGTGTAAGGCCGTTGGTTTCGCTGACCTACGATCTCGCCGGCGTTTCATGAGCCTCGACGGGGCACGTGCGAACGCGCGACACCACTGCCGGCGATCGGCGACCTGCGATCGCGTGCGTCCGTATCCACGGCGTTACGACGAGCGCGTCTCACCTCTGCGATCTATGCCCGACCGCAGGAAGGACGCCGCCGTTGCCCGATCGCAGATGCGCACGTCGACGACAACCTCGTCCGCAGCGGTGGGTAACACTCGAACGTCTCGGACGACCGGGATCGCGACCGACGTCCGATTTCTCGTGCGGGAGGGAGAAGGCACCTTCCACGACTTTCCATCCCGTCCAACGGAGATCACTCTCTCTCGTCTTGGCTGACTTGGAAATCTCAAAGTCTCGCCTAGATTGTTCTCTTGTTCTTTTTCTGAGACAGTTATTATCGCTGAAAAACTTTCAGTTTTCGAAAATTGTAAGTGCAGGTTTAATCGAGTAGATCACGTATGTTCCAAGTGCGACGGAGGCAAAGGAGGAAAGTTTTGTCTGATCAATTTATTTATTCGTTTAGCACGAGCTCAGACATCTTCCAATGTCGTCAGACTCTGAGATAACTGGCGGAAAAATAGCTGACTTTGTTGCTTCATTTGTATCGCTTTGTTTCACGTTTGTATCTGAATTTATCGGAGACGAGCTTGTCATTTTTGTGTTATGTAATAGATTCCAGCTCTGCCAAAAATTCATTTAGTTGTACTCTTTGGTGAATTTTGGCTGATTTCTTACTTTATGTGATGGGTTCTAACTTTGTCAATGAATTCTGTTTGACAGAGCTTAGAATTCGGATTGTTCTTTAGCAGACATTTAATGTTAATTTTATTGTACATTCGACATTATGCTTATTGTGTATTCAATATTCTAATTCTAATTCTAATTTTCCTCTTGCAGTAGCCATGGTTGAGATACCAGAGGATTGTGTCTTGCAGTGGGCTGGCCATGCGGGATATATTACAGAAAGATTCAGTGGTCTATTGGCACGCCAGGCTCTAGTCGATGTCACTTTGATCTGCGATGAACAAAAGCTACGTGTTCACAAGCTGGTTTTAGCTTCGAATAGTATATACTTTGAGGTACGTATAAAAATATTAGAATATATACTCCCTGTATCCTGTTGTCACGTGCGAATCATGTTATATCTTGTTATGTGTATGTTTCACATGTTGTTTTAATTATTTATATGTGTAAATCTTAGTGCTTGTTTCTAAAAATGTGTGTATTTTTTGTAAGTACATTTATCAAAATGATATTTTTTTTCCATATATAATAAATGTGTTTGTGAATATTATATTAACGCACATTTATATATTTAAAGAGAGATAATTTACATTGTTAAAATTCAAGACATGGATTACAGACTTTGAGATTTACATTTGATAATTGCAAATCTCTGTTTACAAAATACTAAAGTGCTCTGAAAGGTCATGTTTTGCCATTTTATGAATATACCATCAAGCATTATCAAATTTACATAAAAAGATATTGCTTTCTTCAGTATTTAGTGAGATAGTATATTAATGAAAAATTATATTAATAAAAATGATTATAATATAATTTTGTAGAAACAAATCCAGAGATAAGAAAACTTTTACATTTTACAAGAACGGTGACATTAATTGGTTATACTTATACTTATTTATACTTATATTTATTACAGAAGATTATTTTAAATTAAATTTATTAAGATGTTGATGTTGATTAATGTTTGGATGTGCATCTCTTTTCCTTTCAGATCTACTGATGACTGAGCAGTGTTATTAACACGTTTTATTGAATGAACCTTTAGAAATGTTTTATTTTATATTATTTATGTATAGAATTATTTATTGATTCAAAAGACACTGAATTATTGAAACAAGGTAGTTTGGCATATCTTTATGATTGTATTCATTGTTTTAGTACAAGATTATTTTAGAACAAAATTTCTTGTTCATTTTTAAGGATACAAGAAGTTTTATTTGTCATTATTATATAGCAAAGAGAAATAATAGTTTTTTATAATATATGAAGGATTATTTAAAAATGAATACAAATATATATATATACTTTCAAATATACTATACATTACTTCAGGATATATCAATACTGTGCTAGTTTAAAACTAAACAGATTTTTACTAACCCATTTTTCACTAGAATGTCTACCAAACATCATTTTATATTTATATGAAAAGACTGGACTTTTTTATTTGATATCATATATACAGTGATATATAGAAGAAAGGTATTTTTATTATATTTACTTCAAAATTGGGAAATATATTTTATTTATAGTAGAACAATTTTGCAGGGTTAATATAAAATTCATATAAACTAAAGAAATCCTTGTATATCGGAATTTCAGTAGTTCTTAACAAACATTTGAAGAAAAACCAAGTTTGAGGGGCATACATTTTCACAACTTTCGAAGAACTTAGAAAGGTATTAAATAACGAATTTATATGATCTAAGGATAGTAAAGTATGTACTCGGGTGTTTCCGTTTTCCAAAAAATATATTTACTACTTTACAAGGTACATGTAAATATCTTGCCTGCATGATTTCACTATCTTTCTGTATGCAATTTGAATCAAATCATTATTGCACAAAATGATATCCGATAATTTAAAAACCAAATTTTAAACTAATTTAATTAGTACTAAGTAAATATTAAAATAAATATTAAAAAATATTAAACATCCTGTATGGATATTCTATATAGACATTCTATATATCTCTCTATTCTTTAACTCTCAATTTTGTCTCTTTAATTTTTTTTTTTATGATGTTCTATTCTGTTTTCTTATTAGGAAATACTACAACAAGATTTGGGGCAAGAGCCAATTATACTTTTAAAAGACTTGGACTTTGAAATTTTGAAGGCCATGGTCGAATTCATGTATTGCGGCGAAACTACGATATCTCATCAGCATTTATCATCGTTGCATACTGCGGCACAAATTTTTAAGGTATGCAGTGACTGCTTTAATCAATGAAGTAATATTCTACAATTGTTTTAGTACGTAAAAATTAATATATTCTTTGTTGTTTCTTTTTAGGTTAAAGAATTGGTATCTGTGATCGATACTATTGTTGATTCCAAGAAAATTTTGGACGATTTTGAAAGTTGCCTAAAACAGCAGAGAGGAGATTGTAGTTTAAAAGTTGCAAACAATTCGCTCACAGAGGATGATTACGTCTGCGTTAGATGTGATAAACTAAGTATGGACGAGAATACGACGGTCTGTGCAAATAGCAATAATAACGATATAAGCTCAAATAAGAATCAGTCCTTAGAGAACGAAATGATAGAAGGCACCGAGCACGATTTAGAACATACTTTGTATAATGAATCGGACGCTATCGATGCCAGCAAGAAAGATACGGTGAATACATCGTTCTCGATGTCTGATGTAAATATAAGTATACAAAGCGATCCTACTATCAATACCGTACTTACGCACGTGGGTATGGTAAACGAAGTACAAACCAGGTGCACAAACAGCAATAGAGACGAAGCGTATTGTCATAGTCTCGATTTAAAACCTATCTTATACGAGCAATGCTGTGATTTTTCCTGCGACGTAAACAAAAGCGATCAAACCACCTCTACACCGTCGCAATCTTGCCTTCCACAAGTCGAGGACGACTTGGAGCACTGTTCCGGGAGTAGCACAGATGTTCCTAGCACAGTAGGAAAATGCGTCAAGGTTTATACGCCGAAACGACGTAGATCCATTGACGAGGTTCGCAATAAGCTTGTACATACGCAATGCAATTTAGTGCCAACTCTGCCGCACTCTACGGATTCCATAGATTTATTAGATGAGCCGTCCGCTAATGATGTACCAGTTACTCTGTTGACCTCTTTAGATATGGAAAGCGCCGAATATATCTTAAGCTTGAGTACGGAAAGCATACAATCGATAGTAGGTGGTACTATAAGCGATCAGCATACGGTGATCGGATGTAGAGGAATAAATGTGGAACGAGATACTAAGGAGCGACTTACTCCCCCAACGAATGACACGGATTGCACGAAACCGGTTTTAAGACGTAGCACGCGACTAAGTCAACAAGAGAACGACGAGGCTGCGAGCCTTTCCTCAGGAAGTTTCCCGGGAACCGAGAAACCGTTCAAAAAAGGTAATTCCCCCAATAGAACGGAGTCTTGCGCGAAAGCGAAACGCAGGGGGAAGGAGGATCGCAAGGTGCCGGATCACAGCGCAATCGCGAGCGCGGTGCAGTCCAGCAAAAAGAACTCCCACAGTAGGAAGACTAATTCGAAATTAATAGTAAGAAAGAGTAATAAGTCTGCGTGTACAGTTGCCGTAAGTAAAGAAAGAGAAGAATTGAAGCTGAAAGAGGAATCGAAGCCGAAAGCGAACAGTAGATTTAAGACCGAGAATACGGAGAGATTAGTGACGGCGGATCAACCCACCACCACTTACCATTCCGCAAAATCCAATGTATGCAAGTGCATAAGTCGCGCTTTATGGGGCGATATGTCCGACACATTGGATTATTGGGAGAACGAGATGGATCTGCTCGCGTATCCGTCCAATACTGAGATTCCCTTTGCCGTTGGCTTGTTACCCCTGCGGACCGCTCTGGAAAAGATGCAGGCAACGCCGGATTATCAACCACGTAAAACGCGTTCATCAGTTGCGCCGATGAAGCAAGATCCAGGTAATCTAAAACGAAAGTATTGCACGTCATCCGACACGATGATATCGTCGAAAAGGCAGAACGGCAATAACAATGACGAGAGTCCAAACACCGTTTGTCATATAGAGATACGAACAGCACCGTCACAGTGCGTAAAAAATCGTAAACGATTCTTTTCCGATTCGATTACGAGTCTGCCAACAAATGGACCGACGTCACAAATGGCAAGCAATAACGTGGGTTAACATTGATTCGCAATAAAACCTTATTCTATCGGCTCGAGTATATATTGTATCGTAATTTTGACACGGCGTTAAATATTCGGTTGAAAGGCAGCAAAATACTAGCGTCAAATTCTCCTGTTTTTAAGCGATGCGAGAATTATTAAGATTAACTTATTTTCCTCGCCATATTTAAAGTTTACTCGTAATATTTGATTGTCTCGCAATTTGTACAATGATAAATAATCGTAATGTAAATGTAAATAGAGATATATTTACGTACAATTTTGCACTCTTGCAATTACATAGTTGCGTATATTATACCTTGCAAATAATTGTACTTCTCTTAAGCCATTTATATATCGCAGGTAATTTCATATTTTTGATAACGTTAATTTAATCGTAATTTAACTTTAAATATTATTAAAGTTGTAATTGTAT
This sequence comes from Tetramorium parvispinum, assembly GCA_011638315.1. Taxonomy (NCBI): domain Eukaryota; kingdom Metazoa; phylum Arthropoda; class Insecta; order Hymenoptera; family Formicidae; genus Tetramorium; species Tetramorium parvispinum. The sequence continues at coordinate 5,265 of VBVR01000811.1, read as the reverse complement.
AGGTAGAAAGAGATAGAAATGATAATATTCCTGTTATATCTTCAATAATGTTTAAAATAAGTACTATCCGTTCTCGTTTTGTATATTCATAACAGTTGCAAGAACAAATTGTACGCATGATTAAATTTTATCAATTTACCACAATTGTTTTTAATCAAATTCAGTGTAATATATTTCTCATCGCGCACACGTGATTTGACCAGATCCGATTACATAAGAGCAAATACGATTATTTATGCTTGACGGAAACGTCTAGAATTTATTTTAAGGAATGCGAAATAATTTATGTGTGAAAAAGCAAGGATAATCTATTTTTATAAAAATTTTTGTTTTTTAATTATACACGTTTGTGGAAATCGCTCTGTAGAATAATTTAAAGACTTTGTATCTTAAAGAGTGTAGCAGCAATAACATTTTAATAAGAATTTCGTGAGTCACATTAGCGTGTAATTTAATATAACTTTATAGAAAGTAAATAGAAAGCAATTTGTAACAGAATTTAGCGAATGTTGTGATGATAATTTGTTTGTCGTTTCAATATCGACAAAGTATATATATATATTTTTTTCTCCTTAAAAGGCATCTTTTAACTTAGAATAGATAATGCATGGTGCAACTAACTCGATATAAGAATGTGTGCTATATAAATCAGAGATGAAATTGTGTGTTTTAAAAATTGCGTGGTAAAATTTTTAATGTACAATGTACTCTTTAATGCAATTTATCAAGTGTCGTATATCTATTTGAATTTTGTACATTTAGCTACAGTATTCTTAGGATTAAAATCGCTGCTCAATATAAAAGGATTGTTCGTCGTAATAACAATCGATAGTGTTTAATATAATTATATATTATATATATATATATATATTTAAATATTGATGTATGGTTGTACATATATATACATTAATATTATACACACACATATATATATTTTTTCACAATAAATGTTTTCGACAGAAGTTCCAGTTTTTACAATGTTGTATCTCATAGAACTAAATCATTTATTTCAAATAATAATTTAATAATTTAAATATTATACTATAATTATATTTAAATATTAAAATAATATAATTAGAAATATATTAATATGTAATATTAATATATTTCTAATTATATACTCTCTACATGTAAATATTATGTAATCTTATGGTTCAAAATGAAGAAAAGCTCGAGCACCTTTTTATTCTTTCAACAAAGTTAAACAAGTTAAATGCATTGTAGAAATTGTGAAAAAAGTTTCAATAATTCATGTATACATGACGGTCTAATTAATCTGTTAAAATTGTGTGTTAAGCCGAATTATTCCAACAGCATAAAAATAAAGTGACTGAACGTGAATAGCAAGGTAAAACCGCGCGCAGGAGGAAAGACAGAGATTGAAGAAAGTAACACGGCAGCTTCTATTTATAGCCGGCGTAATTTGATTGGCCGCACAAATACGACGACACGCGTGTAATCCATGCGCGACTAGGCAACGATCTCCATTAGCGTGCACATATTTGCTCATTTCTCAGATCAATCGTCGGTGCGGCTGGAGCATCGATACCTGCGTGCGAAAGAAAATCGGCCACATGAACGAACGCGGATTTAGCTTCTCGGTTCTGCACGTTCTGCACGAGATGCGTATTTCTAATAATTTTGAAAGAAAAGTGACAATTAATTAAGACAACCAAATGTCAAAATATGTTTGACTTCTGCAAAGAGCGCGGTTTCTTTCTCACGAATAACCAGGACATTTAGGAAATTTATTTCTGTGTAAAAAAAAAACTAATACGCATAAATAAAGAGACGTAAAATTAGCAGAGTGATTGGACGATCGACAAATCGTTTCTATCGCGTGGCCGCGGTGATTAAATTCTCCTCTTCCTCGCTTCGCGCACGGCCGAATCTAATAACGCGGAGAATTAAACTCCTCGTTATGCGTATAAATAACATCCTCCTGGAATCAGCGTGCTATTCGAGCGTACAACCGGCCGCGTAATAATCGAGCTCGTTAACCGGGGGAGATTTTGGTTTAACGAGCCGCGCAAGTTCTCCCGCGGCATCCGACACCGCGGTGTCGTCGCTTTTCTGCAAACGCGCCACTTCTCCGGGATGGAGCCGGTCGATTGGAAAAGGGGACTCGATTAGGGATCCGATTTATGTGAGGTCGTTTCGAGCGAACAATGCGCGCTTCATTTGGATCTATTGCCGCAATGAGGAACCGTAAACTGTAAACTCCTTCATCTTGCAGAGGATCGCGCCTCGGCCGTTCGATGGTCTGTTAAACGATGCGTTTTCCAATCGCAACAATGGCGCAAGTTTGCGGAATAATCGCCCTCCAACAGGATTTCGCAGCCGCTCGCGCTGCTCCGCACTGTGGTGCAGAGTTTAGGACCGTCGTGAAGTTATTTAAATGTGACGTAAGATTTTTTTCTTTGTTCTACAAAGTGTAACACGTTATACCTTGAAAGATGCGTAGTTAAACATCAACAACAAAAAGATGAGTAAAAAGTTCTGCTAATAAAATACAAAATTATGGCCAGTATTCATAGTCAGTTGTTATATTTAAGATCATCTTAAGTATAGTCTTATGTGATTTCTAATCACAGAGCCGTATTAGCATTGCGTTACTTAAAACGATTTTGAAATGAGACGTGACTATAAATACTGGCATTTGAAGCTGTACTGTATTATGTGCTCTGTACTTGAAATAAAATGAACAAATAATTAAACGTCGGAGAGAGAAAAGTAGGGGAGAATGAAAAATACAAAATGTTCGAAGAACAAACCGATTGTCCCGCAATTATCTATCGGCGTTCTATCGATCGAGGCGCTTGTGTCTCGCGATAATTTCATATATAGCAGCCTTTACAAAGTGCCGGCGGTGAATTCTGGAAATTAGATCGGCGACACAACCGGGTTAAAATCGGTCAGAACCGGTCGGCGATAGTCAAGTCGAATAAAATCGGAGAGTAAAATACTATTACTACTTATGTCTATTTCTATCAATGTAGATTAACTTTAATCTCGGTCAATTTACTCTTCGTCTTGGTCGAGTTCCAAGACTTGGAAAAGGATGGGAAGTGAGTTAAATCGAGATTAGAATTAATTTACATTGATAGAAACGGACGTTAAGTAACAGTATGTTATAATTTCCCACTCAACTGCAATATATCGCGTTTCAGGTACAACAGTTGTGCATTGTCAAGTGAGAAATTGTAACGTTGACGTTTCTGTTGCTGTTACTGTTTGGGGGAGTTTCAATGTCAAACGGGAACGTCGCTCCTCAGCGCCGGGAAGGCGGACGCGACAGCGCAGCCACGGTGCAATCAATGAGCGCATATTGATCTCAACCTTTCGCCGGTGTCCGACACCCGCAGCGTGGCGGATCGCCACGAGCGGCGTGGCGCGTATCGCGCCGGGATCTTCCCGGAGGTACGGCGAGGCGCGCGCGACGAGCTCCGATCTGAGCCGCTCGAATCGCGAGTCAAACGAACGTCATTGGAGAATTCCTCTCCTCATCTTTGCAACTTGTCTTAGAGAAGGCTCCTCATTATAAAGAATAAATCGTGATACTCTAGATCTTCCGGAAAACCATGTTGAAAGGAAGGATATTAAGAAGAAGAAACAGAAGAAACGAGTGTCACGCGAGACAATACTCCGCTTTCCCCCTCCTGCGATAATGACCGACGAAAATTTCTGACGCGCGCCCTCGTCCGAGCATCGAGAGACGCGGGCGAGAGACACAAGTATCGGTTTCGTCGGATGCTTTTACCTGGAAACGATACGCGGTGTAAAACACGATAAGATTGCGCTTCTAACTCAATATTGACAGAAATTTGAGAATTTCAGTTTTACTTGCGGCCGCATTCTCGCGCTACGTTATTTTTCTCGCGCAGATCTATGAGATGTCACGAACGGAAAATTATTGTTCTTGAGCATGATGTTTAACATTTATTAGATGAGCCATGCACGATTATTTACGATTAATCTAATGAATAGCAAAATTATTACATTTTGTTGACTAATTTTAATTTTTTTAGGCTGAACGAAAATGTGGAAGGTAAATATTTGCCGATGCTTTGATTAATCGACTCTGTCGAAACAACAAATGCGCGATTATATGTATTGGTAATTTTAGAACTCCGATCACTTCGTTGATAATGCATTCGAATGGGATCTGAATAAAATTCGAAATTAAAGTTGTAGAGGTTTCGATCGTAAAAAGATTCAATCTGGGAAACAAATCAATTCCATATACAATCAATATTGTAAAATTAAATTGTCACGTATAATCTGCATTTCGGTATATATTTTCCTTTTAGAGGAATGATTTAGGCGCCGTTTAGGAAAAATTTTATGTCAGAAGTAATTAAATCGTAAGGTTGCAATAATTTTCATTCGGAATAATTGAATTAGCGCAGCTCTCTAATAGTTTTTATACATAACTCTTAAATCTAAGAAAGTAAATAATTAACATATATCGTCTAACACTTTAAATTATACGCGTTATACTTCTTCTGCATAAAAGTCTTTGAATCGATCATTTTTTACATTTATTTTCTTAATATAAAGTATCGTTAAAATGGCGACTGTCAAATTAATATTGCGACACTATGAAGCCATTATGATAATATATAAATTATATTAATAATATTAATATCTTCTATTTATGGATTGAGCATTTCAATTTCGGCTATATCACATCTAGATATTCATACGTAATGATCGTTGGTTTCGGAAACGGACTTGGAAAATCCGCGATTGCAGAGAATTATTAGCATTTCACAGCCGATAGAGTTTCATTATAAAGTTTCATATTAAAATTAAATGTAAGATTAGTCCTTATACATATTGCCGCTTATACAGAGACGTATTCCAATAATTAACAGTTCTTTTTATAAATTTAATATACATTTTTAACAATAACATGAAGATAGCTGCTTGTCTTCCGTTAATCGGCTTAGCGATCGTGATCTTTGCAGACTTTTATCAAAAAGTAAGTTTTATCAGGTATTTATCGGAAACCTCAAAGTCGCAAATTATTTCTAGAGAACTCTGTGGACGCTACAGGACGGCCATGTTCGAACGCGGCAAAGTGTGGCGCGCTTCGCCGACGGTTGAAGGAAACGGGCGATAGGTGGCGCGCGGTGGTCTGCGCCGACCGTCCGGATTGGCCGCTTCGAAAGTAGTGCCAGACATGTGTCGCGTTTCCCGCCTCCGGTGCGGCTTGTGTTGTGTTGCGTGTGGGGAGGCGGTGCGGGAGGGGGCAGCGAAGGG
>VBVR01000810.1:23562-40298 GCA_011638315.1 Tetramorium parvispinum | reverse complement strand
AGATATATCATTTCCGGTAAAAATTTCATAACCTCCCATAAGAGTTATGTTAAAAAGTGAATTTTTATATTGCTCGTTTGCAATAATTTACATGGCAACGGGGTCTGAAATTTTGGGAGATGGTTTATTATATGTTAAATAACAACCTCCCAAAGTTTCATTTATGTGGCCAGTTTTTTAGTTTACTGACGAACCACCTTAACTTGATTGAAATTTACAAATCTGAATAAATAGTATTTCCAAAATAAGGTCTTTTCTTATATTTTATGTAAATCCGAAAATCTAATTAAACGAAGAAAATAATTGAATTCTTAACTTAAAAGACATAAATTGATTTTTTATATTAAGGAGCAAGATTCCAATATACGCGTAGACTCGTATTGCGAAAAATACTGCGAAGACTAAAGAATTAATAATCTAAGTGTATGTTAAATGTTAAACATACTGTTTTATATAGAAGAACACTGATATTTATACATACACGGAGAGAATTTTCTCTTAAAATTTAGCTTAAAAAGCATGGTAATCGTGGGATAATATTTCAAAAATTTTTATAAATTCTCTATGATTTATTCATATTTATCACAATAAAATATAAAATCTGATTAATATTACAATCTGCTTGGTAATTTTTATTATTTAGTTTATAAAATTTCTGTTGTATATTTCACAAATTTCTATCATTTTCGATAATATTTAGTAGGTTTTTATTTTTATTTAGTTGTCTAGTTATCCCACTCTTATCGCCAAACATGTTAAAATTTGTAGTGAATTTTACGGTAAAATATAACGAAAAATTCTCTCCGTGTACATGGGTCCATTTTGGAAATAAAATTGTCAGTGATACGACTGGAATACTTTAAGCATTCGTGTTTTATTCTCATTTGCACGACACAATGTTTAAGACGTAGATCGCGAGCACTAATTATAAAAATGATATTTTCAGCTGTGAAACGTTGATAAAGTATTCTCCGAACTAGAATAACCGCGTAGTTCTTGCGGGCGAGGTGACAGGCAATAACAAAGAAAGTCTCGTGCAGTCAGCTGCGCGAGAAGTCAAACGATGTGTTTCCGAGCGAATTCCGGGCTGTTGCAGCTGCGGAAAGCCCATTCTGCAGAGGTGCTATCCTTAACTTGCCCCATACCGCACCCGCGGCATTCTCCCCATCTCCTTAGCTCGCTCCTTCTCGGCTGTCAAATTTTTCATCGGGAGCAGGTGATTTCCGAGTTTTTATTTTCCTCGGGCCTGCGCTACGATGGGGGTGCTATCACTCTGAAGTAATGACTCGCTATTCTCCATCCGCCCGGGGGATCAATTATTTTGAATCTAATGCGACAGGATAAATTGCATCCCACGGAAGTCTCCTCGCGCCACCCTCCCCTCTTCGATTCCTTCATCCCTTCTACGGGTCGCTGGCGCAGGGAGCGGAGCAATTTTGCGCTAAAAGACGCGCCACCTTCGGAAAACAATTCCCTCATTACCCTGAACGAAGCAGGTCGTCTTGCTGCTCGAACAAATTGATCAAAAAGCGTGTAGCGATTGCTTACGTTGCCATATGTGTATAGAATATTTAGAATATTCTCTCTCTAGAATCGTGTGATAAGAAATTCAATATGTGAAAAACGTAAAGGATATGTTAAAAATTTAAGGACCGTATAGTACATTGTACAAAATTAATTATTATGTTCTTCTTTAACGGGAATATTTTATCACGTTTAATCATTTTAAAAAATGATTAAACTTTTAAATCTATTTGTGACGAATATTTTTCACTGAATCAGTATGCTATGCCATTAATTTATTCGATATTATTCATTTACAGATTCTTTCATTTTATTTGATATAAATGTGAATTTAATAAATTTTGTTATGCTGCGCTATAGAATGCCCAAATCATATCTTGTTTATAATGAGATTAATGTTTATTATAATTGATTAATACATAAATTGATATTGAAAATCGTATTCCGATTTACCAACAAAATCATTGAAATACATTAATGCCGCGATTCTTGACTTTCAGAATCATAAACTCAATATTTTTACTTAAATAAGAGGATCAAAAAGAACAAGTAATGAAGCGAATATCAAACGCGCTCAAGACATTGAAAAGAAGTTTAAATCGAAAAGCTTTCTAGAGTATATTCAACATCATCTGAATCGAAACGCTCTGATGATTTTTAACAAAGACGATCGTTGATTTGCGTTGAGATACTTGAACGGCGTGTCTTTTTTGCGGTATAAAACTCAGCGAAATTCTTTCTTCGTCAATCGATTATCGGCATATAAAGCGCCATGGTTACCGAAAGAACGTTCAAGCCGCTTAAGAAGTTTCTGAGATTATTGATGTTTCCGCGAAGACAGCAATAAAGGAGCTTGTGTCTCTATTTCGATGTTGCTGTAATACGACTCATGATAGTGTACGTGCTCAAAATATCATGCATTTAGAATGCGAATACGCGAGTTTATCTAAAGAAAAAAATCCCATTTTCGCTTGGACGTTAAAGATTTTTCTCCTTTCTCTAGTTTCTTCGAGCTTCTTCATCTAGTTATCTAATATCTTCTATTTATTAATCGAATCAGTCCTAGCTCTCTCTAAACAGAAAATGCATGTACACTTGCGTCATCGCGTTACAGGTACGACTACGTCATATTTTATAAAAGGTCAGCGCCATTACTCTTACACCTTCCTCGTGGTAACGACTTCCTCGAGAGACGACTTAATGGACGAAAGGTCGTAGAAGCGGAGGAAACGACGAGGAACACCTAGCACGCCGTTGACACAAATGCTCTGACCATGATTTAAGAATATTTTCCACTTAGATCTATTAAAATAGTTATCTAATTTTGAAGTCTAGTTTTACTCTTGTCCTAAGCGTCAATGAAGGATTATTACGAAAAATCGACACGCACGAGATGGAGGTGTGATGTTGATGAACATTTAGAGAAATAATTTAATTTATGTGTCGATTTTACACAATAATATTTTAACTTCTCTTTTTTCCAATTTAAAATATAAACTTTAAATTTAAATAAGTCTGATAATATTTATTTTTTGTCCATCATATTGGATAACATTGATACGTTTATCAATAAAAAAAATCGCACAATAATGATTCGTCAGGATTTAAGCTAATATTCTAAAATTTTTGCCAAACGTTATATTAACGGAAGCAAGATCCAAAAAAAAACCGGTAAAAGGCAGATTGTAAGCAGTTATAAGAGGATGTACAGGACAGTGGAGGATCGGAGAAGAGGGAAGGGTAAACGGGCGACCATTGTTGCGAGCTTTCGCCGGTGCTAGGTTTCGCCGGCGTTTTCCTCGTTATGGTAAATGGTCTTGTCTTCGTGGTTGGGCAAACAGTTACACAACGATAAGTGCTAGCGGGTGTAGTCGGTCGCCGTCTCGAGACAGTTTCGAGGACCTCTGCTCTCTGTACCTCTGTCCTTTGAACGAATGGAAGTTTCGTGATTGTCGTAGCCAAGATTCTCTGAAAGGTGTCCGGTGTGAGCTCCGAATGGCTGCTAAAGATGCACAAAGATCCCCATTATCCGCGAGCAAATCATTCCGTTTCGCGCGCACGCTGAAAATGCACGGGTTACACGCACGTTATTACTTCGGGGGGATGTGCCTGTCTCGGCATAACCGACAGGGCAATGAGATGAACGAACAGGATATATGTCAGAAGAAACAACTAAACTTATATTGTAACATTAACTTCAGACTACATGAGTTCTAATAAAAGTTTGCAATGTTGGCGCGGTGCTATGAGAGATATGTAGGCGAATGGGAAACTACTAAGCTTCGACAGCTCACTAATAAAAATCGTCGTTCAACGAGCGAGAGATTCTTCCCAGTTTCAATTTATTTAATATTATTATTACTAATATTTTTATTTATATTTCTATCACAGAAATTCCATAAATTTTTATCATTAAATATTTAAGTATTTAATTAATTAAAATATCGAAAGTTGATTTTTTTCAAATTGATCACAGAATTTATAGATAAGAGACAGCAGATCTGGGTCATAATGTATATTTTATGCTGTTACTCGGTCTGTCATTTCACCGAAGAAACTTATTATACTCATGATACAAACTCATGATTTGAATATGCAAATCACAATGGGTTCTTTTAGCAAAGATATGCAAGAGTGTAATAAAACTTTTTAATGAAACTCTTCACAGTTTTCTTTAATACATTAAAAAATTTTCCATGTAAATATGTGAGCGATCGTAAACTTGAAAAATAATCCCGCGAGGACATGTTCTGCGTTATAAAGGACAAAAGCCGCCGACCAGAAATCGAAAAAGTGTCCACAAACTTTTGCTTAATGATTTACAAATTTTCTTTTAAACCATTATAGATCGCAGCTCTATCCGATTTAATATTCGACTGCAGTACCTCAAGCGTGATCGTTTAAACTTCATTCCAAAGCACTTCCGAAAAAACCCTTTATTATTCCAAACGCCTATTTTCATGCACGAGAATCCGTTCAAGAATGATCTATACATTTTCTTCAAGCAGGGGCTAGCTCTCATAAGTCGACCAGAAGCGTTTAACAACGTTATAACTTCGGTAACTAGGGCAAATTTGCCGGCAAAGGAGATTTCTACACGTCGTTCTACTTTCTCGCCGATAACAAATTAGCCAAGTTCAATATTTGACTTGGTAATGATTTCGGCATCGCTCGCATTACTTACATGGCCTATCCATATAGACACATAACGCTCAGTGACAATTTACCTAGCTTGCAAGAAAATCAATCACAATGAATTTTATTAGTTCATAAACGAGACTATAAAATTAATTTTATCTCTTAGAGGATTCAAAGTTAATAATTTTAATGTCTCTTTTTAATTAAAAAAATTTTTTTTTTAATTTTACTATAAAATTTTTATAAAAAGTCTCGTTATAGCATCAAGAACACAAAGAGTTAATTGAATTGTTTTTTAAATTAACATTAATATTTTTTGTTAAAGTACTAAAATATTCCGTATGTTTAATTAGTACAAAATTACTTGTCAATGATTGAATGATTTCTTCAATATTATATAAGCTGCTTTTATTATGTGAACCAACAAATGCAATGATTCTACGAATTAATATTAGCCGCTTATGACCATTATTGTCCTTTGTAAAATTTAATTGATTTCATTACCAGGTATTGTTAACAGAGAAATCACTTGTGTAATGTTCAACGCGAGCATTTATTTTTCATGCACACGCGATTACATTATGGAGGCTGATCAAAGGATGATTTAACTGTCAAATAATTAGAGAAGATGTGATAATTATGAAAAGATTACCGATTAAGACGCGAGATAATGAAAGAGATGATATTACAATCCTCCTGTCCCGCGTGCATTCCTTCGAATTCGATTAAAATCCAATTTTTCTTCACCACCTACCACGTCATTGCCGATAGATCAAATTCGCTACACCCCGGCGGTGACTTTGATGCCTCGAGAAAAATTCCTATTTTCCCTCTCGCAGCCATCGTCGCTTTCTCACGTCACCCCGTTTAGCTCGATATCGCGTCCGACCTTTTTCCCATTTTCCACTAGACAATTCTTCCGCCTAGCCTTTCAATTTGAAATGTAGAAGAGTTCCAAGCATTCCCGACTAAATCCGGAATCGTGTTGTCGTCGGTTAATTCTCAAGCGTGCTATTTCTCGCGCGTAACATCGCCTTTCCATTGTCAATTCTTAATGTCACTTTTGAAATGAGATTAGCTGCATGGGAAGAACAACGATATTGATTTTTATAATTGATTTTAACATTTAATCAATTGTTTCAAATTATGTTGTTTTGAAGTGATTAACGCGACATACATATTTCAATGAGATTTCTGAAATTAAAGTGCTTATGTCAGTCTCAAAATAAACGATTTGACATAGACTTTCATTTGACAAAATTGTTAATGATATTTAAAATTACAAACAAAATTATTATAACGTCTCAATTAAGTTTATTTAAAACAAAACATATTTTTTGGTATAGAGATATAAAAGCTGTTATTTATATATTTATATCGAACTTTTGCGATAAAAATCATACCATATAATGATCAAACATTAGACAATAAGCAATAAAATATATTTTATAATTATAGCAAAGACAATGTAAAGATATTTCCTCAGTTTCCGTTTGTCCGAGCATTCCCATCCTCTTTCCTCCCACCATCTCTCAGCTAAATCGACCATCTGCGACAAGAAGCAGCCTGGCTTTCCTCGGATTTGAAATGCAGAGCAGTTTTCCTCGAGAATGAAAACCCACAGTGAGGTGGAAACGTCGTCTTGTCCAAGTCTAAGTCGCTTCGCCGGTTAATATCTTTGGGTCTTATCTTTCCGGAAATAAAATAAAACTTGTCCACGATGTGGCTCATTGTCTCTTTAGTCGGCATCTTTATTCGCGGTTACCTGTGCCATTCCTTTTTATCTCTAAATCAACTATTCCTCCCCGGAATCATATTGGAAAGAGAATTCGTAATGTCACATTTAAAATCCCAATCTGGATTTAACAAAAATCTTACAATCTCGAAAATTATTCAAATGTTGAAATGTACTTATAATTTGCCTTTCAAGAAAGATGGAAACGGTGAAGAAAAATATTAAATGTATTTCTGATATTATAAAAAGATCATACACGTTTATTAAAAAGACATTTATTTATACATTTGACATGAAAAATTGAAAAACAATTGAATCGATTGAAAAATCAAGTACATATCATTATTATTTTTTTTAAAAAAAAGATCATATTAATTAATTTTAAATTTTTATCTTTGTAGAAACTTAACTTTGTTTGCAATTTTTAATTGTTCTTCCTATCAATCTTATTGAGTCATTTATAAACATAAATATACTTAACATATCGATATAAAAGTTTATATTTAAACTTAAAATTTTTTGTTATATGCAAATTAATGCAAACGAAAAGGAAAAGCATATATGTTAACCACATATGAAATGTATAAATTATGATTTTATGAGTCATTCCATCTTATTACTTTTGTCACTTTGAAACTTTCATTAAATTTCTAGAATGTGATACATTATATAATAAAATTTCAGCATTTTGTTAGAAAATCAGATAATATTTGAAGATATTTATTAAGAAAAGTATTTATTAAACTAAATTATAATAAAACAAAATATAATTTAATATTTATCATTTGGCACTTAATCATAATTATGTAACTATGAATTCTATCGCCAAAAATGGACACAAGTATGTAAATAATATATTTCATATTTTATAATTTTTTCATAAATTAATTAAAAAGTTTTTGATAATCATTATCAATTAGTTATAGTCTGTTCGTCAAATCCTTTATTTTGGGAATTATATAAGCATTCTTTAGTTTCAAAAATCTTATTTACTTACATTGAGCAAATTAGTTGATTTTATATAATTTTTCTAATAAAAAATCAAACTCTTTTCAGATAAGTTCTATTGATAGAAGAACGAAGTATTTCTCGTAGATCAACCTTCGTCTTTTATCTTTGCATGGATGAAAGAAAACGCCACGCTTCTAGTGGTTCATTGTCTTTACAACTCATCTTCGCTCCTCTTCTCTTTCCACCGTCCAGTCTTTCTCGTCTAATCTTTGTCCAACGCGCTCGGCAGCTCTTTTCTAGGCGAAGCAACTTGGAAAAGGGAATTCAAATGAGCGACACGATGAAAGCCAAGTTACAGTGGCATGCTTGCAAATAAAAAAAACGAGTTGAAGTCATGCTTTAAAACGAGGAGATTTGACCGAGTTTATCTTTGAAATCTCTTCAAATATTAAACATCTTTTTGTTTCACATACGAGAGAGAGATAAGTAAACATGTTCGTTGTATTACAGTAAGTCATGTTTCATGCATCAGAAAATACCATTTACATTATCCAACGAAAATACCTCCGGTGAAAGTTTCAAATTGACAAATTATTTTCACAGTATGGAAAATCTCTCTTAAAATTTACTAGAATAACATTTAAAATAAGAGCAAAAGTAAACGAATAATAATTTTACAAATTGAAAGAAATTTCTTTTTCTTCTCTGTAGCTCAGGAACATTTTCTTTTTTTTTTTGTAATTTTTACCAGAAAAAAACTTCTCGCTAACCACGAAATTTCAAAACCAGCAGAATGTAAGTTCAACCGAATTGCCTCTTGAATACCAGAAATACGCGGAATGTACTCGAACCGAGCGTTCCCCATACGCTGATGTAAGTAAAAACGCACTGAAATGTTCGCCGGCAACCGGCGAAGTGCAACCGGAGCTCAGTGGAATACGTTTGAAAAGCCGCTCTATTTGTTGCGTCGCGGAAAGCATTCGTACCTTTTCCTCGTATTCAAAGTTTCGGCGTGGCACTCTGCATTCAGGAACCATCGTCTTCGATTTGAAGTCGCAGCGAGTGGTTAATCTTCGATTCTTATCCCCCACGATGGATAAGACGAAACTCCGCACGGCAGCCCATTGTCTCTTTAGCCGTCGTCACTCTCTCCTATCTCCTCCTCCTCCGCCAGTCTTGTACAATCTCACGGACCCGATTTTCTCAACATGCCTCGGAAAAAGGCCGTTTATACGACGGCGCGAGGTTGAAACGTAAGAGCGTAAAAGGACATCGGCCCGGCGGAAGGGGGACGATAGAAACGAAGGGGTGGCCGCTGAAAACCATCTTCCGGATAATCGTATTACCCGCTGGCATTGTCTACGGCTAGCCAATTCGAAGTAATGAGACACAGTCGGTTGCGGAGAACAATCGGGCTTCCACGGCGTGCAGGCGCCGCGACGTGCCTTCCTACCTTATCCCATCTTCCTTCTCTACTCGTCATCCTTTCCATCCACCATCCTTCCACCCTCTGCCCTTCCCCCTCCCCCTCGCAATGTTCTCCTTCACTTTCGCGTCTGGTTTCTCCGTTACTATCTTCGCCTCGCCCTTCTGGTTTATAAGGAACACGTCAATCCTACGACCCGTCGTGCACGTTAAGTCTCATCCTATTCCGTTCTCATTCCCTGCCAACAATCGAGCTTCGGGCCGCCGTCCGCGCGCATGAACGCCTCCTCTTTCTCACTTTACAGAATATTCATATTCCATGCTGTCTTGAACGCGTGTAAGTGAGATACACTAGATGCGCCGTAAGTGCATCAACAATGGTGATTTAAGTGGAACGATAAATCATAAAAATAGTTAATGAGGAAAAAACGTTTAATTAAAAATGTGTATCAATATCGTCCTATTATATGGATCACAGATAAACTGACAATCATAACTGGATTTATAAAAAAGTAGTTTAAATTATTTTAAATAAAAATAAAAAAGTTTAAATAAAAATTAAAAGTAGTTAAAAAAGTTAAAAGAGTTTTTTGAAATCATGTCTAAGCGAATATTTAGACATGATTTCTAAAAACTCTTTTAACTTTTCTAAAGAATTTATGATAATTGAAACGCGTGGGACACAGCTTTTGATATCACAATGCCGATGTAACAATAGTCGAGGGAATATCTTGTTTCCGTGCACTTTGCCTCGCGTCGATCGATTTCTCCTCATTGCATTTTTCAATATTAGCTCGTAAGAGACATGTCAATCCCGCGAACCCATCGTATATGTTAAGTCTCTTATAAAAGAAACCACCTGAGGATAATTCCTCTCTTTGTTCTGTTTTCCTTTCCCTCCTGTCGGTTTCCTTTTCCCTTTTACAATGCCTTCTACTACGTTTGTAAATCTCGTTTCGTCATTTGAAGACGTCTGTTTGTAAAATAACATTAGCGTTTTAGAGCCTTAATAGAACGCAGTTAATTAATACGTGACAATTTTATTGCACTCCACGCGTTTTCCAAAATTATTTCTCGCCGAAGGTATTTACACGCGACGCACATCCGCCTCTCGCTGTTTCGTAATCAGTAGGGTGATGCCTGTTAGTTCGTAAACTCTCCCGGCATACTCTCCCATTATTTTCCTGGCTACTGATTTCACCCGGGTGTCGCTGCCGCTAATTAAAGTACACGATAGGAAGTCTGTCACTCTCTACGATCACGAGTCTTTTCTCACCACGATTTACATAGTGCCAGACGGCAGGTTCGTTGCTCCCGATACATAGAGTAACATAATAAAATATAATGAAAATCGCGAAACGTCAGATTTGTTAATAACATTTGACACGCGAGCGGGAGCAAGCAAAATATATTCTATTCTAAAGGAATGAAACTACCAATA
This sequence comes from Tetramorium parvispinum, assembly GCA_011638315.1. NCBI lineage: Eukaryota > Metazoa > Arthropoda > Insecta > Hymenoptera > Formicidae > Tetramorium > Tetramorium parvispinum. The sequence goes on along the minus strand of VBVR01000810.1, from coordinate 30,084 downwards.
AGAAACGACGTATGTGCATAAATGTATTTCGTATTAATTAATTAAATACGAAGCGTGTAAATACTTGGAGTATTTGACCAAGTATAATTACATGATTTGTAAATTTACCGTTTTAATCAGCGCGAGTCACTTTACCTTCTTTCCAGATTTTATGTGCTCTAGCTAATAGAATTCCGTCGTATAGATCGAAGGAATTTTCTCACAGTGTCGGTGATAGGAGTTCTAGTCTGAGATTCCGTTGTAAAAGATGTTTGCCATTTCGCCGAGCCATTATATCGAAGATTATTTTTCTTATCACGCACAAAGAGGGAAGACAGAAGATGAGAAATAAGGCGTGCGTGCTTAAACAAAATCGCCGGCTTTGGGCTAGTAAATTGAGGGAGATTTATTTTGTAAAACTTCGACGAGACACTCCTTTCGTTATCAGCGAGGATTACGCTTGTCAGATCTCATGTTATAATCTGTACTCATCTCTCCCTTATATTAAAATAACACTTTTTATCTTTTGCCTAATATATATATATAGAAAGAGAGAAAGACAGAGAACTTTTTAATTATAATTCAAATTTGTTGGAGCCTTTAAAAATTCGTAGCCTCTCGCGCGCATCCCTTTCAGCATAAAGCTACAAACGGACAAAAGTTTTCGTGACATTTTCTGAGAGTGGACCGTACGTCCATTTCGTAACTTTACGATTGACGATGTGCGGAACACGTAACACATAAACTCGCGCTCGCGTTTTCCCCGTGTTCGAGCGACGCAATATGATACGGGCTCTGCCAACCAGAAACAGTGCGTGAGATTGGGAGGCGCAGAAAAGCTGATATACACGGCAAAATATGTAAATTGTGTTATGGGTGACATGTCAATATATGATGTGTGGTACATGAAGATTAAAAAAATACCATTTTTAATATATATAGGACCACAAGCTATTTGATTCGTGCACGAAGACACTTTTTAATTGAACGGTATCGTCCATTGCGATTTTTAAAAATTTATTTTTAAAAACTTTATTTTTGTTTATTTATACAATTTGTTTATTTTCGACAGACAAATCGGAGAGTTACAAACGATAATCGTCTCTCTTTACCTTTTCGCATAAAAAAATTTTATATTTTATACAGAATTTGTGTAAATATTTCTCGAATTACTTATAGAAATTTATACTTTTATGCCTCAGAGAAGAATCTAGAATATTCGCGCGCTCGAAATATCGTTTGATTTTTGTTGCTTCCTCGGAGTAATCCCCAATAAACCCGGGCTTTGCGGATATATACGTAATAGTGACGGATTCGGTCGGGAGCTATTTCCATCTGCAGCGCAAACATATTGTCGCGTAATCAGGACCATTCTCCGCGAAAGAACATGAACATTAATTGCGAATAACATTAATAACGAGCCCTAAATTAATGTCACCCGTTTAAATTTAACTGCACCGTTGAAAACTGGTTCGGAATTGCTATACGACGGCACCGCCGTCGGAATTCTATTGTAGTTTCTCTGTAATACACAAGCGCGTTTGGTCTTTAACTTTACGACGTTCTTCCGACTCGCTCATTACAATAAACACGCCGTTACGATGGACGCCTCAGAAGCCACTACGGCACAGACTCCCGGCCTTAATATTCCGACAAAGTGGCCGGGAACAATTTCGCGCGACTAACGCTGTGACATATTAAAATGTGCGCAACTGCTTCCGCGTAGCTTTGAAGCTTAATGGAAAATTCGTTGGCCATTAAAGATATACATATCTCGGCGAAGCGACGCAAATCCCGGGGATATCAAGCTATTCGCTTTACGTGCGCGCAGCAATTTTTCAAATAATATAAAACATTCAGCGCATATTTCGTAATAGTATCGATTAAGCGTGCGCATTTGAAAAATCTCTAATTAGCTTGTTATTTTGTTACACGATAGACGATTGTTTATTCACTTTATTGTACCGAGCGTATTTTAATTTAATTACAATTATTCGCGGCTCCGGCTTCGCTGGCTTCTGAATTGCGTGCGCGTTACAATGATAACCCGATGAAATAAATAAAAATAGTGGAAGGTAATAAAGGCAAATTTCGCAAAACTGCAGAACGCCGTGTGAAACGGGAGACATGTGATATTTCATACGTGGAAAAAAAAGCGCAGAGCACGTACGCGGTATAATAAAAATCCTGACGAACCGGATGCTTGCATATCCACGAACTGTACGAATGTACGTCGCGTTCCCCGTCCTATTCATCGATATCCCACCGCGGATCGGCAGTTGATATCAGGTAAGAAATTCACGTTCGGCCAGACACATCCATTTACGAGGTAAAATATAGCCCAGTAGCGTGATGGTTTTCCGAATGGCGTCGTCTCGCGACATCGGTGAGAGCCCAAGAGGGGTATGTGCGTATACATGTGTGTGTGTGTGTGTGTGTGTGTGTGTGTGTGTGTGTGTATACATAAAACGCGGCTTTATGTATTATTATATTTACATACGTATACGCGTTTTCGTCTTTGAAAACTCTGGTACGGGCCGCCCCTCTCGCAGTGCCACGCAGTGCCTGTCTTCCCGTCGAATTGCTGACGGTGAGGGCCACGGTACGACGGGTGGAAAACGGAAACGTGAACGTGTTTCGTGTTAACGTCGCCGCAAACACACTCGCAGATGGCGATCTACGTATCTCGCAGCACGTAAATCCGATCCCCCTACCGCCGGGCGACCAAGGGCTGTTGCGAAGTTCTGTCGTGCATTTCTGATGGCTATCATTTGGTATTGTAATCCAGACACCAGGACGAGAGCATGTACGCGATGATAATGGACGAATAATCGTCCAGTCCATCGACGTACACCGCTAACACGATTTTCGAATTGCGCCGAGGACTATGGGATAACGAGCCGATGAAGCGACTACCAATTATCTTGTAATAAGCCTGACGAATTTTGCCTGTATCCGTTGCTATCGAGCGCATCCGTTCTATCGTTGACGATGTTTATCAAATCAACGTATCGATTCGGTAAAGTAAGAAAAAAAAAATTCACCCGGCCAGCCCTTCGCGCGCGCTAATCTTTAAATAACGCCGCTCCCTTCAATCGAGATCATAAACATAAAATCGAGAACTCTTAAAAACCAGAAGCAGGTCAAGTGCGATTCACAGAAACATGGCCACGCTATCAGGCAGGATCAACTATCCCTGCAGTTCCATTCGTGCTTAGTTCGGAGGATTATAGACGGAACACCTGACGTACTCCCATCGGTCCGAACGAATCGAGAACCAGACAGAAACAAACAATAGAAGATAGCGGGGAAAAGGGAGGAAGGGGGGGAGGAAAAAAAAGATTTCACCCCAGCGTAGTTGAGTTCAGACAGGTAACATCGACCTTCCAATCCCGGAATCCTTATTTCAAACGAGGACAAACAGGAGGAGTCGCCGTGCAAAAACCAGACCCGTCGGTCACCCGCATACGCTTGTTCGTCCGTGCGGACAAACGTGCCCGAGGAACGGAGAAAGCCGATTGTGCAGAGAGCATCGCGACAGGGAAGTTTCCAAGCCGGATTTTCATTCGATAGTAACAGGGGACAAAGTGGACCAGGTGACGCGGAGAACACCTCGCAGGGAAGCTTTGCAATATTCGTGTGAAACGCGCGCACGCGTGCGGGATTAAGCTTGACGGGGTGCGTGCATCTGGTAGAATAAACCGACTTACTCCGGGACTTGATTTTCGAAAATTTGTTGTTTCACGTAATCGCCGGGCGGACCGGCGATAAAATTAAAAAATAAGAGTTTCCATTTTTCTACGAATCAACGAAAAAGCACCGGCTGTTGCGCCCGTGAAAACAACAGGAGCAAAAAGAAAGAGCGCGCCGAGCGAGAAATACCACGGCTCAAAAATGTTGCGAGAGCTCGCGATGAAATAAAAATAATAATGCGCATTCGAACGCGCGCGCGTGTGTACGTATTAAAGCGGTTCAAACTGCCGCAGTACATCGCCGCGGATCTAATCGTACATCTAATGTACGCGGGACTATGGAGGCGCCAAGACTTGCCATCCGCCAGTCCCGGAGGTGTCTCTTCGTGGCACCGACTCTGCGGCCGAGGTGTCCGGATTTCCGGCTGTCGTGTCCCTGGCTTCGCCAAATTGCACGCCACCTGGCAAGACGAATAGTTCGACGTGGAATGCGTCGCAATGAATCCACGAAACGCCTCGTATACCACCGACGTCGCGTCAGGATTCTCCTATCCGGACAATGGGCGCGAGGGTTGTTACTTACTGGCCCGGGAGAAGCGCATGGGCATTCCGACAAGTACGCGGTTGAATTATAGAAAACGGAGAGTGATTCCGGAAGATTATGCTTGAAAAATGTAGGCGGTTTAACGAATGAATCGCCCGCCAAGAACGGACTCGCGTTTCCTCGGCTCTACCTGCACCGCCCGATCTATTTTACGCGGCATGCACTGGCGATTCGAAATATTTTATTAAAAAATCCAATCGCATATTAATGTCGAGCTTAATTCCATTATTCCTTTTATACAATTCTCATTGCGATCCATCGTTCCGCGTGTCACTTTCCCACGAGCAACTGACTTTTTTTTGTTCGCAAAGTTATCCTTTCGTTGCTTATTCTGTTACACAGCTCGCGCGAAAACGATATAAACGACAAATGGCGGCAGCGCACACCGCTTCTCTCGGGGGTTTGCGTTATTTCACGTCGTTTGTGACTGGTGCGTTGGCTTCCACTGTTTTCGATCGAACGTTTGACATGTGTTTCTTTTCTCTTATCTGCTCTATTTGTGGATTGGAACAAAGCGCGCGGCGGAAGAATATTTGTGCAAACTGAAGGGAAAGATGGAGCGCGAGAATTCTATGAATACGTTTCCCAAGTTCAAATGTCCATGCGATTTCCATGCGTCTCGGAGGTACGCCCGGATGTCTACCAGTATCCGCGGATTGGTTACAAAATGTATATATGCAATTCCTTGTTGCTACCGTAACGCAACAATCCGAGCAGATAAAAACTTAATGTAAAATTACATCGGATAAAAAGTTATAATAAATCGTGCACACTTTTTGAATTTCCATTCATTTAATTCAATATAATTTTTCAATTTAATTTTGCGTACGTGTGGTATGTCATTTCTCTTGCAGCTATGCTGACTGAATAAACCGATAAACGTTTTTATATCTCGTAGAGAAAAAAAATTCTGCTCGATGCGCTTTATTCAGTTCTCTCTCTCTCTCTCTCTCTCTCTCTTCCCCCTCCCCCCTCTCTCTCTCATCGATTACACTGATTACATTTCATCACTTTTCACAGAGCACATAAAAAAAGGAAACAATTGCGACAGATAAGAATAAAGTCAACCACACGACGGCTCTGATGTTATTAAAATACTTCCGCTGTAAATAGCGTCGTCCGGCTTCACAAACTAGCCGGTTAAATCCTCGTGAAAACGTTTCTCATAGCGATCCTTTGTCATCCCCGGCGATGTTCTCGCTTTCCTAACACCGCAAAGCTCTCTCCCGCGAATTTTCGACCAACGTTGTTGAAAGATCTATGAAGTTTTTAGTGGATTTCGTTGTAACGACGTCTAGTAGATTTTGATAGAAGCACCCTCAACGTGGAAACTGCTTTCGAGCGAGCCATGGCAATAACGACAATCGCAATGTTTATTGCCCGAGTTCCTGATTTTACCTTCGTGAGAAGAAATTCCTTTCCGCTCTCCCGACCAGCTTACTCCGATCGTTTACTTCTTGGGGTTTCTCTAAGAGGGTTGCCGAACCAACATAAACCGCAGAGCTGACAGGCATGCGAAAAGATTTAATCGACCATACGCGCGCTCACGTTCGATTGTGCTGCTTGAGACCAATAAGAACAGGTTCGTACGCGAACGATTCTTCCTGTTCGTTGATTTGAGAACCGGAAGATACGTTTCTGAGAGTTTCCCTCCCCTCCCCCCCCTTCTTGAACTGATCGTAACGTATTCCGCGTAAACGCCATTGTCTAAAAATAAATCGCACGACTATAATGTTTCTTGGCATTTGTTGCATCGGAAATGTGTAATCCTTAATTATAACTACGGTGGCCATATTTCTCTCTCTTTGAGGAAAATAAAGGACACCGCCACCTACCCTTCTTCCACAAACAAGTGCAATGTAAATTTATTGTTATAATTAATATGTTTTCCCTGAATATATTTGTATGAAAAAAAGTAAAATTTTGTAAACTAAAACAATTTTATATAAAAAAAGAAACATCTTTATTTAAGGATATATCGGAGGTACAATCTTAAATAAAAGTGCTTGAAATGAAATTTGAAATACTTAAAAATCTATGCCTTACGCATAGTAAATCTAGATATAAGGAACTCGAACTATAATTGGAGTCTTATTTTTACTCCTCGAAAAGTATTTCATATTACAAATGTTTTTTCCAACATTATTTGCGGTACTGATAGCACATTTTTGTCAGTTTATAATTTATTTCTTTAAAATGATGCAGTGAAGATAATTGAAATTTGGCAGATAGTTTCATCTTTATACT
>VBVR01000810.1:9526-23553 GCA_011638315.1 Tetramorium parvispinum | reverse complement strand
AGTGAAAATTAAAATCGTTATTACTCAGTAACTGTTTAGTGGATTCGTTTAAAGTTTTTTTGCAGCACATCAGGAAGACTAAAAGAACAATCTCACAAATTTTTATCGACTTGGTACTATTTCGAAGATAGCTCCGATACATCCTTAAACATTACACAAAATATACAAAATATAAAATATAGGACATTTAATAGGACTTTTCAGAATTAATCTGTACGGTGAAACAAACGTCGATATTGTATATATAGGATTGATCTTTTCTTAATTGCAAATAAAATCATGAGAGATAGATGGATCGCCGCTCGATCTCGTAGAACAAATTTATTCAGGCGATTGATCCTCGCGCGGCGGTATGAAGTTTTCCAACGGCGGACGGGAGCTTCGTTCGCGCGCCGCACAGCTTTTTGTTGTCTAACGAAAACTTTAATGGAAAGATTACAACCGAATGACAGTAAACGTAACGCGAATTGAAACGTGAATGAGATCGCTGAAAGACTAATAAGTATAGTGATTGGATAATATCCCGGCGGCGATGCGCCTCGAGGCTTCGAGCTATTTGCCACTTATCCCAACTTCGCGAACAACGATTGCGACGACGACGTCGTAATTGCTGTTTACGCTCGTGATTCCTGCGGATACACTCCAACTTTAAAGAGCTCGCCCCCCCCCCTACTGGCACAATAGTGCGCGATATCACGCACCATTGTTTCTTTTACTTCCACCGTGTCTTTAAAGGGCATTGCGTCAGACATTGTCTTTATGGGAAACGTCAGGAGAGCCTCGACAGATCTATGTATATCCGTAAACGAACGCTATTTGCATTTCAAATAGCTCTCAGTCATAAAATTGTTCTAATGAATATTTAATGCCGGCGCGAACAATAATTGCCAATCTACTACGGTTTCGAACATTCAAGCTAAATCCCGATGAATTAATTTTCAAAAATGTGACTAGAAGTAATCGAATGTCATTGCGGCATTTATCCACGAAATTATTAGCCCATCTATTACATTAAAGCGTCGTCATGTTCCAGGGTCATGCAACCAGTCCTTGGGGATGGAGTCGGGTGACATACCGGATTCAGCTATCACCGCGTCCTCGTCGTATGTGACGAACGTCGGGCCGCGAAATGGCCGGTGAGCCCATTACTTTTACGACCCACCACTTTCCGCAACGTTAAAAGATATTCTACCCTTTTTTAATGTACCCTTTGAGAAGGGTGGGGTCCAATCGTTTATCAGGCCGCAGGTTTAACACACCAACATCACCCACGTATGGGCCATGCATCATTTTTTTCCTCCCCCTCGCGTCTAATCCCCTCCCCCATATTTTACGCAGCTGTCGCGCGCGTTCTGTTTATATCTCAACGATCCCATTCAATCTATCCACCTATCGCGAAAGTTTGCTTTTTCCGGGCAGTGGCGATATTGATTTAACGCGCACTCGGATTTTAACTTATTCAAATCTAATTTCCTTGAAGTTACATGCCTAATACGCTTGTAGAGACTATCAAATGCGCAATCCGATTAGGAGAAATAGTAATCAAGTTTTATGGAAGATACGTTTCTGCGAAGCAAGTTTAAGAGCGATACTTGCTAAATAAATTTATTTAAAAAAATTACAAAATAATAATTCAATTATTACATTGTAATTAAAAAATAATGCAATGCCCGCGTATAAAATGTATAATGTATTATATTTTATTTATTTAATTAACTTGTTCAATCAATAGAAACAGGTAAATTAAAAGAGATGAAAATTAAATTTTATATTTATTATATATACATATAATAAATATTTTGCATCACTTCGCAAATTGGTTTTTTCATTAAAGTAGAATAAAAATTTATTGCAAAAACGCGCAAGTTGAGCTGCATTGTCGTCACAATTAAGCAAAACGTGTACAATACGTAAATTGAGAAATGGATCCTCTGGCCAGATTATTACGTTCCGGCAGCGGATAATTAAAACAGTGGTAAAGATGATCATTGATCAGCCGTCAGACGCGCCTGATAAATGAGTACCCGCCCGGAGGTTTAAATACGTCAAATCGTCGGTCTCAAGAATAGCTCACATATACAACCAACGTACACAAGAGCAGTGTATTGTACAGTCTTTGTATAGCGTTCGTGAATAGATGGAGAGATCCCGCATAATAAGATTATACTATAAATTCAATTATCCATAAATTCAATGTATATTCATCATCTGGCTAAAGTTTCGCAACACTAAATCTTTGAATATAATCTTTAACAAGACGAAAAATAGTTCAATATTAAATATAATAGCATGAGAAAGCGCCACGTTCTACACGCTTGCGGCTCTACGATATTAATAGAGAGCTTTGTTCGTACTTAGTTGACACTCCTCACGCGTACAAAGTTTCCATAAGAGCGCAATTTACTTAATAATATGAAATTTCTATCAGCCGCGGCTACGCGCAACTTCTTCCTTCAACAATGAGATCCCTCTGTCATTGAAGTTACGTAAAAACTGCAAATGGTAAACGAATTAATGCGGGCACGAGAACGCCGTCCGGGAATCAATCGTCAGCGAAAGGTGACCGGAAAAAGCGAGAATCTTCCCGATCTACGGTGAAGTTAACTTTGTTATTAAGTACGAGATGCCACTCGACCAGAAGTGATTGAGGTAGTAAGACTTTCATTAACGCCATTTAACACAAACGTAAATAATCGACGAAGGAAGAGAAAACGTGCGCGGAACGGCTCGGAGAAGTAGGAGCGCGAGTAAATCACGGATTCACTGTTTAAGTACACTTTTAAAAAGGTGGAAGTTTTTAAAACCTAGAAATGGTCTCGTGAATTGTTCTTCTTAGTTGAAAGGATAGTAACTGAATTGTACAATATAATTGGCAGACTTTTTTATGCTCGAGAAGACGGTAAAACGATAATTCCGCGGCGTTTTCGGAACGAAAAGTCTAACGACCCTCTTATGCAGAGTCCTTCGTTTGCAAAGCACCGTATACGATTCAGTAATTTCGCGCATTTTTAGCGGTCGTAAATTATGCGCCACAATTTACGAAATTGTCGTCTTACAAATACCTCTCCTTGAGGGGAGGAGAAAAATTTATCTTTCTCCATTTGAATTACGTTAAATTTCGAAATATAAATTGGTCTATTTAATCTGTTGCCATAACAGTCAATAAAGCGTACTAACCTTAGACGGAAGAAGATTCAATTTATTGCGATAAAAAAGAACCTTCATATGTTGAAAGATGTAAATTTTCCATAAAGTTTTTAGAAAAACTGCATTCTTCAAAATTATGCTCTAACCATCAGCTGCATGGAGAAATTATATATCTAGCACATTAATGATATTTCAAATAGACTCCGGAAGGAAACCGCTGGCGGTGCTTGGTGTCCAAAGAGCCAAATAGAGAAAGGGGTTCGCGAGTGGCTTCAAGTTGACCTACAGAATGCTCACGTCATTACTGGTGTGCAGACACAGGGTCGGTACGATCACGGCCGCGGTCAGGAATACGTCGAGGATTACACTGTAGAATATCGACGTCCTGGCTTCGCTCGATGGCGCAGATATAAGCGTTGGGACAACAAAGAGGTAAGACAGGATGAGCGCAATGTGGTGACGATATCAGGAAAGAGGTGAGCGCAATTTGCCAAGATTAACGCTCCCTTTCATTGTTCTTTAATTAATTTGTATATATTAAACAGACTCGATACAATACATTATTTCATAAATTAATAAAATTGTTAATCAATACAAAAGAAAAAAGTTCTTATATTCAAAAGTATAAATGGAAATGAATAATATATTTCCATTGGTAAGTTTTTCATTAATTAATTTTTTAACAATTTTTTTACTCATTATACAATATAAATCTACAATTTTTATATGTATAATACGGTCAATGTATATATATATATTTTTTTTTATATCAATTAGTAGATGCGAAAACTATGCATCGAATAGTGTATTGCATAGAAGAGAGCAATTGCGGAGTTTGATTACAACAAACGTTCGATTGTAGAAGTGTTGTACGCAAGCTATCGAGAGTTTACACCATGTCTCAATTGGAACAAACTCAAACAAATGTACGTAAACGATACGTAGAACAAAACTACAAAACCAATCGGAATCACCCACGCGCCTGGTGTCAAATTGGAATTTTATTCCATTGAAATGCAGGACTCGAAGTCGCTTGTTAGTAAAGTCACAGTCAGAACTTGGCACTCGCTTAATGATGTCTAATTGATAGAACTTTTTCCGTGTCAATTATACGTAGGAAAATTTTATCGCGAGTCAAAATTCCTCGTAAGAGGGGCATAAAGAGAAACGAACAATTTAAAAAATTCAAATAATGAGAGAAGACAAAAGTAGATAATAAATCACATGTATGAATATTAACCTTAGAAAATATCCTATCGACATTTCTCTAATACACATTACATGAGTTTGAGAGACCCTTGCAACTTTGATAAGTAATAATTTTGGTTCTGATCAATATTTTTAAGTTTTTTTTCTAATTAAAACTTCAAAGATTCAAGAATGTGATTGAACTGAAGACATTATCGAAAAATGATTTAGTGTCAAGTTATGAAGTAAAAACTACTAGAAAAATGTATAATTTAAAAAAATCCTTTTTGTATGAGTTTCCGAGATATTCTAGAATTAAGTCAGCAATTGTGCGCACTGAGAGAAAAATATAGTTACTTTTGGCTTCAGCCACAATTTTATAATATTTCTAATGATAATTATAATTAACATAATGATGCATATAATTAAGTTAATCATATTTACTATTAGAAATATTATAAATGGTTTAGGCCGAAAGTAACTATATTTTTCTCTCAGTGTATATTAGTATATGTTTAAATATGTTTGAACATATGTATAAATTTTAAGAGAAATTTGAGAAAGCAAATATTCATGTTTAATCATTTGTGTACATACATCTCAAAATTTGATTATCAATACGCTAAAGATGTAATTTAATTAATAATTTAATTAATATGTAATTGAACCCCTGTTTGTGTAACGCAGTAGAAAATACAACTTGATATTCTTTTATATGCGTTATTATATCAGAAAACCAATAATATTTATCAGCTATCTTTCAAACAATAGAGTATCCAGTTTAAATAAAACATATCGCTTTACTGTAATATCGAAATCCTTTTGTTTCACGGCCGATCGGACAATATTCTCAACTTCGAGTTCGGTTTTGCGCCAACCCTCCTTCTACCGTTTCGCAGGATCCAGTCGTGAAACAGGGAAGTGAGAAGCGGCAATCGATAAGCGATCTGCTCTTGCGCTAGAATTGCACGTAATGTCTTCGTAGCGTAACGTATGGTTAAGCGTTGCTAAAAGTGCAACTTCCCCTTTTCGAGAGCTAGACGTTTTCAAGACCTCCCTTTTCCCATCTCTATTGGATCCTTTCTTTTCTCACACTCTCGAATATCGCGCGTTCAAGATTGAATCACGCATCGCTGCCTGCGACATTGCGCATCTCTGCCGTAGAATTATTTCTATCGCAGTCTCTGTTTATATCACAGTCGATGTAACTTCCACGTAAGTGCATTTTCGATTTGCCTTCATATGTGGCAATTTTTATAACTAGCTTGTGCGATATTAATTGTTTAACAAATGATGAGATAAATGATGATAATTATATGTAGCTTTATGACACAAACGTAAATAATATAACTTTTGTATTCTCATATTTCTCAAATATTCAATGCTTGTATACTTTATATCGTACAACATTTCTCATTATATAAAACGTTAAATCCTCTCTTATTAATAATTCACAATGGTATCAATGCGATTGGTCGTAAAATGTAAAATGAAGCGGCGGCTAATTTAATGATATAGTCACTGCATTATATTTATGCCGAATAATCTCTTATCGTTTAATCACACGCTCACATGGCGTGCGATAAATAATGAGACTGAATTAAGATGAAATGAGCTGAAGTATGGTACCACAAATAAGTTTTGCAAGTAATTGACTTCCGCGGAAATCACGAACGCCTCATTACGTTTAATGTCAGTTCAACGGAAATTTTACCGAAAAGTTTGTATTTAACGCAATGTATTATCGCCGAGATAACGCGACTGTCATCGATACCAGACGGATATTCAGATATTTCCATCCACGGAAATTAATGGTGCCGCACATTTAAGCGCGCATACATTCGCCAATATTATATTAACTGCTTCCAAAATTGAGATATCTATAAGTACGGAAAATTTTCGGACGGAATGTCCATTACCGTCAAATCACATTAATGCTGTATGGTCCTTGCAATAAGAGTCATATTATCAAACTTACAGTCACTCAAAAAAAAAATCCATCTTTCTCATCAACATTGAGTAAAAAAAACTTCCTTATTTTAAGTGACGATGTCAAATATCGAGTCTCGCGTTAATTGACACGTGAAAAGTCGCTCTTTCATTTATTCGAGTTGCGAATTTTATTAATATACGCACGACACTGATTCATAGGTTTTAGCCGGCAATAGCGACACCTCCACCGTTGTATCGCATAATTTGATTCCACCTATCTTCGCCAGTCAAATCCGGATCTTACCACACTCGGAGCACAGACGTACGGTTTGCCTTCGCATCGAGCTCAAAGGATGCCGAGACACGAGTAAGTATTAATTAATTAATACATGAAAAAAATCATGTTTTACAAGTTAAACTATTTTATACATTAAAAATTAACGATTTATTTATCTTTTAATTTTCCAAATCAATTTTTTTCAAGAATAAAATCTCACGTAATTTATTTTTCTGCAATTTTTGTCATACAAAAATCACTCGTTTCTTTAGTTTATATTATAGTTTTGACTATATCTAACATTTCATTAAAATAGATAGAATAAAGTTAAATACAATGTCACTTATAGCATTTAAATAAATATATATTTTATAATACGTCTTTCATAAAATGAATTGAGTAATTTTAGAGACAATTGGCGCGATGATGACAGTTGTCGATAATGCGTTCATCGAGAATTCTCTTACGCGGATAAGCAAACGTTTTCATTAGCCGTCGTCTCTCGTCAGTTAAATTTTTGCGTACACACCGATTGCTATTCATAGCAAACTCATTTGGATATTACGTAACCAAATTATCATTGAAAATGACATAAATGACGTTATTCGCATCGAATATTATTACTAACTCGTGAGTGTTAAAATATGAGTGTATTGCACGTGTCGCTAACAAATCAATAAGCACAACGAACAAAATGAAAATGACATTAAATAGTTCGTAAATACATTTCTCGTTTCAGCATAATGCTTATAGCGCATCAATTTAATTAGAAACATTTAAAATCGCGAATATATTTGTGACCGAAACCATGTATGCAATCGCGTTGCACATGGGAGGGGGAGAAGGGGTTGCGCGAGGATGACATGACGATGTTGCTCGAGTGGACATCTGACGATTAATTTCCAAATTGCAATTTCATTCAATTTGCCGAGACGCCGTTGAGACGGCTACGCGAAAGCAGGGTGCCGTTGACTCTAACTACAGTGCTAGATCCCATTAACGTTCGTAACAGTGTTATACGGACGATCTCATTCCTAGGTCGACATCGTACATTTGTTTTCGACCTAGTTCTAGTACTTAATGTCTCTTATATAATCAATGCACCGTTAGCGTTCGTACAGTATGAATATGTTGAAGCAATAACGGAGAAAATTGGAGAAATTTGGAGATTCCCGACTTCTCTCTATTTTCGCAAATGTTATTCTGAACGCTTAAACACCTTTTTAAGAGAGTTGAAAATAAACGGAAGAGAGACTCGACATATATGTACAAAAAAAGAACCATATTACACTATTATTATTTTTATTGATAATTATAGATACTAATTAATGTCAATTATCTAAAATAATCTTTCTATTATCTAATTTCAAGATTGAAATGAGAAAATAAAGTGCAAGAAAGGTCTCGCGATTCTTTCGACTTCGTAATCTTCCATTAATAAAAATTTCTCTAATATCTTCAGTTTTCATTTCAAATTTGATTAACATCTTGAGTACGCTAACATTTCAATTTATTTTCCCTCCGAGTTGCCAGTTTTGATCTAACAAAGTAACGAATGTTAAGTATTCGTGACGCATACGAAACCCATTCTCATAATTTATATACAGGTGCGTGCGTTATGTATAACAAACATGCTGTGCGCTACACCACAATGCTATTTACATAAATTTGCATACAGTTTCTTTTCTCGTCTACATTACTTTACCGGGCCCCTAAATTCATGACATAATTTTATATAAATTCTAACAAAGCGCGTCAGGAGTGGGGTTATAAAGATTAAACGAAAGTAACATGTATTATGCACCAATAAGCACTTGCTCACCCTAACCGGATTATAAGATTTAACAAAAATAAATAACAAAAAATAAATAAAAATTTGTTTTCTATTTAGGTAAACAGTTTTTAAGCTTGATATTTAAGTTTGTTCGAGGTATTCTTACATATTTGTTTAGTCGATTATCTACGTTTGTATGAACATGTATCTTTTTTGGCGTATGTTTTTTTTACTATCTTGAAATAATAATAAAACACAAAGGGAAGATGGAGAATTTCTCGCTAAATGCTGACAGCAGAAGTACAGCTAAGCATTGCCAGGACATGTGTTTTACGTGAAAAAGAAACCGTGCAATCAACTCAAGCAGTAATATTACACAAAGCAAAGTAAAACGGAAAACACATAAAAACGTTAAACGAAAAAGGGGTTTACTTCTTTATTATGTATAAAGCATAAATTGTTGTTTCTTCTTTCCAAAATGTGAAAAGCAAGTTAATCGCGAACGAGAAAATGCTCAGCGTTAAGCACAAAATTTCACTTTATATTAACATTTTCTTTAATTAACATTAGAAGCTTTAGAAAAAATGTTTATTAGAATAGATATTATTTAAAAAAGACGTATAATTAACGAATGATGATAATTTATCAGTTGCTACACGAGCCGAGGATTTCTGTAACCCTGACAAAGTCCGCATCCTCATTATCAACTTCTTGACCAGGAGAGTGATATTTGCATGAATTATTTTTCTGGGTCGCTAATGTCTAACAACAACGAGGCCGCACATGTTCAGGCGATGACGTATGTACGACTAGCGCCGTGCGGCGCGGAGCCGGTAAAACGGCGACATGAGAGCTTTCGCGTTATAAGAAGTATTCGGAGCGTGTGAGATCGAGCCCGACTGGGGCGGGTATGCCGGATTTATGGCGGCCGTGCACGGCAGCGGGTTAAAACAACGTTGATGCCCTGCCCCGAGCCGGTGAACACGAACGATTACCCCCGGATCGCGGGCAACACGGCCTACTCGGTCAACGCGGTACAGAATCCACGACATTGTCCTCCTGGTATTGACATTCGCGCTCTGACAGAATACAAGTGTGCTAAAGCCTCGGTTGATAGAGCGCGCGGTGCGGCCAACGTATCATTTATTAAAGCACGACGTTATCCATGATTGTTCGAGCGATCTGTATCCCGTGAAGAATTATACGCGGCAAATTTAGCGTTGTACGGGATATCGCACACTTGCGATCTTAACTTAAATTGCAGATTAAAAAGCAGAGTTTTCCCTAATAAAAACGAAATTCAGATCGAATTTCTTTAATTAACTTTCAACTTTCTTTTAATATAGAATTTAATTTTGAGATCTGATAATTTTTATAAAGACCAATAGAGTTAAAAATTGAATGTGAAGTGAATGACGATTTTTCTTGATAAAATTGCAATTTATAAGGACATCCGTCATTAAAATTAAAGTCGGCGGTGATAAGATGTATGTAATATATAGAAATGAATTATATTTTAATGCAAAACTAAAAATAAATAGCTTATAGAGCTTAATTATATTTTAATCTGTACAGATAAGTCAGTTCTGCCAACAATAGTTAATATTCCTAGTCATTAATATTTCTTCACACGTGCCTGTGAAAAGTTATATTAACGCGAGACTTGTTAAGAATTGCACTCTGCTGGGAAATTGCTCTAACAATTCCAATGAAAATTCGCAATAATTTCAAGCCGCAGACGGGAAGGAGATTGCCAGGGCAGATTAGATTAGCGGATTGCCAGATTACAGAGTAGAGTCCCTGTAAGAGCAATGTTTCTGACGCGTGCTGAAATACGACGTCCTTTAATGCGTACCTTCAAAAAATGGCAGGAATATCAGCGACACATCGCTGAAATGTTCACCAGTTTACACGAACGATTCCCGAGCACGTAAAGAGCGCACGCCAAGAGGCGACTTGGTTTGCTTCAATTGCGGATTAATTTGACTCGCCGTTTATTCCCTTATTGTGAACGTAGTTGCACGGCAGCCTGTACAATTCCATACGTATCAACGTATCCCGTCTGCTGCATATTTCTTTAACAAACGCAGTACACTTTATAGTGAGCCGTGCACTAAAATCTTATCACGCCCTTTAACTTATGTACTTTTTCTCTATTTTTCTTGCGGGGGCGAGCAAGAGTATCTTGATTAAAAAGACGACGGCCGTTTTATTCGAGAATGAGGTCAGTCACTTATTTCGATACGTACGATCGTACAATTCCTGCGCGATACGGTAGATGCCTGCAGTTGCAGAATAACCGCGTGGCGACGAGGCGTTACGTTGTTCTAAGTAAAATTATTACCTCGGCGTCATCCACGTGACACGGAATCAGGCAAAGGTACGTTGACCAAAACTGGCTTGACCACATCGCGTGACAACGACGGCCGGCCGCGGACCGTATATACCGTGAAATATTAAGAGTAGTTAAGCGATTTTGAACACGACATGGCAAAGTGGGCGCACCGCGCCATTTTTGCGGTCCGTTATTAATTTTCCCGCTACGAAAATCCAGCCGTCCGTCCCTTGCGGACGCCGTCCGCCGCCACCGACCAAGTCGTTTTAATTAATTTTAATTGATTAATTTTAACTAAGCGCCTTCTCCGCCACCGCCCTTCACGGCATGTTATTAAGCAACGGCACTTCATTTTCGAAGTGTATCCGGGAACTGGAGCAAAGTGCTGCAGTTTGCGAAATACACGGTAAATTTCGGCGAGCGAATATGAAAATTCACGAGATAATTTTTATTCTCCGTTATAACGATAATTAATAATGATACGTTTGCATAATACGTGAAAAATATGCTAATTAAAGATGTATGCGGTATCCTAAACATTTTTAGAAATTATTTTCATCAAGTTTCCATCTTATTTCCTTGTTTCAGTAAAATTTTCGTTGTTGCAACAAACCAGTGCCTTTATACCCTTTTACCTGAAAATCTGACAGCAACGCAATTATTTCAAAAAAGAAGAGAGGAAAAGGTGTACCAACTAGAGACAAAACACAGCTAATAGTACTACAAAGTCAGGTGTAACGTACAAGTTTGAGAGACGAGTGTTTTAAAAGAAAACTACTGTTATACAGTAGCAGCGGTAGTAGTAGTAGTAGTAGTAGTAGTTTCGTCACGCGAAAACTTTTGTCTGTTTCAGGCGGTGTCATGAGCTACACTATACCAGATGCTTCTCTATCGGAGTTTAGTGACATCTCGTACGACGGTAAAAAGCAGGGCAACTTGTTGACCGATGGTTTAGGTTGTCTAATCGATGGCGAGGTCGGCGCAGATAATTACAGGCTGGACATGGAGAATGGAAAAGGTAGTGGGTGGGTGAACACATGTGGGAGCGTTAAATAGCAAAACATACATAGATAAATATATCTTAGTAATTTTCGCTAATAAAATAGATAAACCGTATCGCTTTATATTGAAATAGGTGGCGATTATTTTATACGTGTACAAGTTATTGCAAATATTTCATATATATATATATATATATATATAATATTTAGTATTTTTCATTATCAACAGCTTCGCTCTCACTTCATTATAATCGTGTTTCGTAATTTTATCGCGTGATATTGAAATAAAAAGAGTTTGTCTTTCGTGATTATAAATTTCTTCTAAAACTTTGTCCTTCCACGTTCTACCTTCAATAAAAAAGTAAACCTTTGAAATTACCACCACGCATAAACCTTTGTAACAATTATAATATGTTTGTTTGTGCTGCGATAGAGAACCGCAGCAAAGTAGTGCAATTTATTGCGTTTTGTATGAAAGTTCTCCTTCTACGTTGGCTGCAGGCACGGGTTGGGTTGCTTGGCTTCGTGACACTTTCCAAGAGAACTTCGTTGAGCTCATCTTCGAGTTTGAAGCCATAATGGTCTTCGAAGCGGTACACATCTATACCAACAATTATTTCTCACGGGACGTTCAGGTAATTTTCAACTCACTTTTGCGCAACGTATTTTCCACTCAGGTACCTTCATAAATTTCTCTTTATACAAAGCAGAAGCAATGAAACATTTAATTACGATTATAAATTATCTAACGAGATAAATTATTAATCTTACAACAATACACATTTTTCTTGATTGACATAAAAAACGTCTGAATATATTTTAAAAACTATTTCTATCTTTTTGTTTAATTTCTAATTGTGAAATAAACCCGAGCGTTAAATAACTAACTAGATAAAACATTTTCGAGATATGATTAAAATTTACGAAGATATATTCTGTTAATTGTATGTAAATAATAATTACTGCCTTTGGTCGAAGTGTATGTCAAAGCGAAATAATTGCGCTGCATATCATTATAAACGTGTCAATCGAGAAATGCCAACCAGACGGAAGTAGAAACGAAGGTGAAACAGAATATCCATGGCGCAAGAAATATTGTCTCTTCTACATATATTACAGATGTCATTTGTTGATATCAGTCCGCAACATGTATCATAAATGACATGATTAACGATTTACCGATTATATAGCGATAGTTATCATCATGCATGTATATTTCTTCGATGTCAATGCCCTCATACACAAAAGGTTCATAACACAAAAGAGTTTTTGCTTATGTATCGAAGTGCATCGACCATACAATAAAAACGAATGTAACTGCACGATAAAAACAAGTTTAAGCGCATCGCGAGTTTCCATTTTTCCAGAATAGAAATAATACATAAAAATTATTATATTTCTCTTCGTTGTTTTAGAAGCAGAATGATATTAATATTCATATGACAATTATTGTTAGTTATTATTGTTCTCGTTCTTGTTCTTCTATAACGTGTATTTTATTTTAATTTAATTTCTGTAAAATGTATCTCGCGTATTTTATTTCTAAATAAGCTGAACATTTAACAAACATTGAAATGGATCTTCCTGTTTACGTTAAGCTTCAAACAGAGTGTACATTTCAATGCGAGTTTGATTTGCACAACAGGTATTTTCGAAGGCGGAGATATGGTTCAGCATCGACGGCGAGACCTACGAAGACGAAGTCTTGCCTTATTCCTATATACCGGACGTCTTACTGGAAAACGCTCGAAACGTTTCGATCGGTCTGCACGGACGGCGCGGAACACTACTCAAATTGCATCTGTACTTCGCCGCACGATGGATCATAATCGGCGAAGTGACATTCGACGCAAGTGAGCTCTCCCCATATCTCATTTTCCACCAGCGGAGATAAACTTTTACTTTTTGCATTTGGTTTCTATATTGCCCTTTCGGTATTATTCTATGAAAAAAAAAACACTTTGTCGCGTTCTTTTAGATTTCCCGCGGGTTTCTTTGGACATCTTGCATATTGCCTGACCTAAATACCGACCTGAACGACAACGGAAAACTTGCGCGAATAGACGAGCGCATACTTAACTGTAATTCGCAGATTGTAATGCTTCAAGAAATATTGTAATGAACGAAGTTATATAATTATCCATTGGATTATCTCGCTCCGCATGCGTGCGCCGGCTTCAATTACCTTTTAATAACCATCACGTCTTTGTCTCTGAATATCTACGGCTACATTTCTTTAATTTTATCGCACTAATGGCCGTTTGAGTTAACGATATCGAATCGCATACGGTAATCCCATTTAAATCTTCATGCGAATGTGTGCACGAAATATGTAATATTCTTTACGTACAAAGAAATATGCAGTAATAACCC
>VBVR01000809.1:20898-40349 GCA_011638315.1 Tetramorium parvispinum | reverse complement strand
CTCTTATCTTGTACAAATTTAGCTGCATTTTTGTCAATTTTAAATAGACTCTCTAGATAAAAATTTCCTGCGCAGAGGAAATGATATTGTTATATTACACTATAATATCAATATATTGTAATAATTTATTTAAGTTTATAAAATATTTAAGTTTTAACACTATAAATATATTTAAACTATTAAATATTACTAGATCCCGTAATTTTGCAAAATTGTAAGGACAAGAGTCTAATCGGAATATATTTTTTTAAACATATTAATATCGATTAACTTTTATTTTACATGCAATTCCATGTTTATTAATTTTGAATTTTACTTCATATTAAGCTGAAATTAAAAATGCACGAAATATAGTATATTTTCGGATAGAATTTACAGAATTTTACGGTACATGACTAAGACGACGCGTAAAAGACCGAAAGAGAATATGACTCTTCTAAAAAAAAATGTCTGGAGCGTCGCGGTAGCAGGAAATTATGCATATGAATCGGGGAGTAATCCGATTATGATGCCGGTTAAAGTGTCATTAGTATGCCGTAGCATGCGTGGAAAGCAGTGACGAGCCGCGGTGAAACTTAACAAGAATATCGATTTCGCATTTTGCCGATCGGCTCTTTAAATAGTTGGGAGCGCGTGGCGTGGTGGCAGCCGTGATGATGATACTCGTTTCTAGACTCCGAGCGAAGTTGGTTAAAACGCTTGCCGTGTTGCGCCGTGAAATCAAATGAGTGTTTATCACGCAGCGGCAGTGCGCGATCTTACATTTTGAAGGCGCACTGGAAAGCGCGTAGCATCCACAAAATGGTACCGGACGGATGCGGAGAATATTACGGTGGATTAGCTCCTGATTTATTAATCCACTTTTCTCAGCGGCGCCGTTGCCGCCGGTTGAGTGAATCCACGCGAGGAAAAGATCTTTCTTCCTTTCGTAGCTGGCAGCATTATCTTCCGGGAGGAAGAGAGAAAGAGAGTAAGGGGGAGGAGAACGAAAGATTCGGGATAACGCGGCGAAAGAAAGAGATGGAATGAAATAGCGAGAGGAGAACCCGTGGAAATAGTGTCATCGTTCTTTTTTTTATCCGCACGCTTAATGCGTTTGCCATTTCCAACGGTGAATTTTTCTGGACGATAAAGGTCGCGGAATCCGCTTCCGTCCGCGAAGATCGATGGACGGACAGCGTTGCGAATAGTGCGTCCGGAACATCGGTCTCTCCGTCGTGAAGAGAAAATGTTTTCGATTAGCGCGATGACGGCGACGAATCCGCGACAATTGAAATTCAGGGGAGGGATTTTTCTCGCGAAAATTTATGGTGGCGCATAGATACGCGGGCGAACGTTTCTGATTCGCGGATCCATCATCCCCTATTGTATGCGAAATCGTTTCATTATACAACTTATTACTTGAATTGCATTATTTACGAAATGTTACGTATGGAACGTATACGTTATGGATTGTCACTCACGGCGAAGTATCAAAAAATATCCCGTTTCGAACCGAAGCGAGTTCGCCGAATTACATTTTGACGTCAATTTGATCGATCTATCGCCGCGTGTAGAAGCTTGACGATGGACGGGAGTAAAGTTCAAAGCTCTTCAGACGTCGGGAACGCTTCCTTGCTTCGTTTCGTCGAAGGGCGAAGATCGTGGCGGGCTACTACCAGCCACCAACAGAATACGGTGTGGCGTCGGTTTCGGGGAGAGAGCAGCTTTTAGTGAGGAAGGTTAGAGTAACCGGCTCCGGAGCTGTCGTTTGGAAGCTCACTTTGAATATTGGAATGGACCGACAGCGACGAGATGCTGCGATGTTAGACAAGGTTGCAAGCGCGGCAAGATGGAGACTCTCTTTGACTTGACGTCTTGATAACATTTCGAGCCGTAGCCGACGCTCGATTTTAAACTTTCACGGGAACTAATTGCGAATTGGCGTGATTCTACGGTCGATATTGAGAGAACCTCGGCGACTTCTGTCTCTCATTTAGTTTAATTTGCTGCAGACAAGTTCTGTCGTCTGGCTCTTCGGGGAACAATTATAAAATAATAAATTACTTAAATCTTGTATTGCAAGAAAAAGCTACTGCATCAGATCGGCATTATCAATTTAATTATATTAATTTATTATTTTAATTTAATATTTTAACATCTTTCGATAATATCGTTTTGGATGAATAATTTTAACAAAAGAGTGTTTTATTGCAATAGCATCGCGATGTGAAATTTGTTGCTTTTAACATTTTTACAATATTGAATGTACTGCCAGTTGTAATTTAGGAGAGTGAATGTTCCATAATTCACGTTATTTTCGTTGATCTTGGTGTATCAATGGTATCCATCTACCATTTTCGCCTGACTGCTCATGTCGTCCACGTGTCTACGATAGATGACGATGGATCCCGGTTGGACGATAAAGCTGATCCTCGAAGGCAAACACGCGTGGGATAGCTGTTGTGACGTCGGGAAGCATAGTATTAGATGTTACGCTCCGCCGTGGTATACCGAAGGTCGCTTGTATCCTGTGATCATGGCAACGCACGGCGGGAGAAACTACTGATATATGCGCAAGCGGCGGCGAAAATCACATTTTCTTTCTTTTCTTGGAAGCGACGCAAAAATGGGACAGCTCCACGAACTTTCTACCGATAATCAGCAAACGCTCTCTCGAGTTTATACTTAGATCAAGCGTGTATATGTATATCCCATTTTGTGTCCTGGACGTTAATACGCGCCTCCATCGCGCAAATATTTAACAGTTACTTCGGGCAGGTAGTAATAGCGTTTTTAATGTTAATTTATAATAATAATGCTCGCGACTTCCATTAGAGGCACTTCGAGTTCATTAGAAAGTTGGCGAGTCATTAGCGATCGATTGCGCCCGCATATGATTATCCGGCGATTCGACGATTATTATCCCCTTAAGGATACTTGGCGATTCTTTTTTTTTTTCGCCAGCGCTCCGGGCTCTTTCCTTCCTCCGGAGTGCGCATCGCATTTCGCCCAGCGTGCGGTCAGGGTCATAAGCTCTCGTGCGAAGCAAAGTCATTGCCGATGAGGATGTCGATAGAGCGAGATTGGAAAGCGAAGTCGGTATGACTGTTAGTTGCCGCTGCCATAGACTGGCTACGGTAAATATTTGTGGTGTTCGTGCGTGAAGAGCCATAGGTAATTTATGTACTTACCAAGCACAACACCTCTTTGCATCGTATCGTTGCCTCTAGAGCTCCCTCGACGGGCGTTCGTAGTCCCTGGAGGCATGCGACGTCGGCGGCCCGCTGTATATCCGCGCTCTCTTGCTCTCTTATTCTCTCAATCTCTATCCAGCTCTTCGTTTTACGCTGCTCTTTTTGATCACGTGGCCGGCGTGCGCGTGTAACGTCGGCATCCCCGACATAATGGGTGTAATCTAGGGAAATATGTTGTAGCCATCGGGATAGCAAACGTTACGAGGCATCAGATCGGGTTCACTTTAATATGTTGCTCATATAAGAGCAACATATGAAGAACAAAACGTTTGATCTTGTTCGATGAATCGATCATGATTATACAAATTAGCACGCAAGATACGGTATCCGAATTTCATTTTCATCTAAATTGATGCACGTTTTTTTTTCTCGACAAAACATTCATTAAGACAAATTTATGTTTTTTTTTGTACCTTTTAATGAAGGTTCGTGTCCGAGAGCATAATTGAAGGACAAATTGAAAAGTCGAGAAGTGTCCGAGATGGATTATTATCCTGGGTAGTGTTCTAAAATTGCAAATTTTACTGCGCCTTATAGACTTCACGAAAGTGACAAACGGGAGTAACAACTAAAGTTCTCTTTGTTCGATCTTACAACCGCTCATCTGGTCGTTGGAACTCGTCCGGTATGAGGTTAAGGACCTCGATCGAGCCCCTGTTTAACCGCATCTCTGTGTGCAATATCTGTGGTAGGTCGAGACCCAATTACAACGTACCTCTCTTCGGCGAAAACTTGGACGAACCGCGAAATTAGACGTTTGAAGGGGGTCGATGAAATTACAGGCTTAACACGTCGCGGGTCGTGCTCGTCGTGAGAACGATTATAATCGTTCGTGATATTTCGATTTAAATATGGGATAAAATATGGAACACCAAATGGAATATTTATTTCGAGGTCGATCAAGCCATTATCGTAAATCGACAATCGTAAAATGTGTACATAATGTGTACGCGACGATAAGTACTCGTGCTCGCACTCGGGTATTGAAGCTTATTTCGAGTCACGAGGTCTTCTTATTTATGCTGTATTATTTTTTCACACTTTCCAAAGAAGGAATCGTCAGAGAACGAAACAGAAATAAACAGCGGTATAATATCGCTGCGCCTCGCAATTTTCCGATGGCGAATAGTAAAAGCTGGCGCGCGTGACGCGCGGAATATATCTCGACGTTACGATTCAGTAAATCTAATTCCGTATCGAGCACAGAGAGATACGGCGATTTACCACTGTTCGATGTTCCGTGTGACAGAAACATTCATGGTTGTCGTACGAGTACCAGCGTACTATCTGCCACGGGGTATTATTATTTAACACGTCTAATTTTGCCCCGTGACCTCGCTCTTTTTCTCTCTTTCTTCATACTCCGGTTTGTGACACCGACGAGGTCGTCGGGTCATGTTCGATCCGTGTGCGCGCTATCGTTCGGTTTTCAAAGCCGAGAATCATCTTGGCCTGGGCATTCGGTCAGCTCCTAGAATGGATCTCGGCCACTCGGCCGGGTCAGATCTTTTGAACCGGCCTCGTGCCGCCACGGCGCACACACCTGCGGCCCGTGCTCCAAAAAGAGAAAAAAATTTTTCCAGCCAGCTAACCGGCCAGGCAGAGTCAGTGCGCGCCAGCCCAGCCTGTAATCTCCGTCCGACTCGATGGATGTAATTGGATCTTTCGGGTTTGTTCGATCGGCCTCGCAATGGCGGTGAGGGACCGTTAAAGAAATTTCGATCGCCAAATTCTACCGGCTATCCGAAACAGTTCGTCGGCCGATCACGGTTTCGCTTCGGTTGCTCTTTAAATGGAAATTCTTTCCTCTGTAGCATTAACCGGCCGACGTCAAAGCAAATCTAAGCGTGTAAGGACTTGAGAGATGAGGGAAATCGTAGCTTGATGAGTTTGCGAAAGAGAGATGGAAAATCATTCCGTATTTTTATCGAACCTCTATAAATTTAATATTGGAAAAAAAATGTGACGTGTGAAAACATTTCAATCACTTTAAAATAAATATAAAAGATATAACATTTTATAGATATCAATTTGGAGAATATCATTTTTAATATAAAAAACGTAGACGATTTATATGAATTATTTAACAAACATCAAGGAAATTGAACTAAAATTATTTATTCGACAAAATTACAACGATGAGAACATAACATTAGAAAGTTATTGAGCATCAATGTGATATTGTAATTTGATTTATTATTGTATTCTGAATGTATACAAGACACGCGGATTTATCCATTAATATTTCAAAGAATATTATTATTGGCTCAATTTCCGTGATCGAGCTCGAGTTCGCATAACGTCGAGATCCGCAAACTCTCCGCCGGAGTCTGTCGAGAGTTTCACAGTTTCCTGCTACGTGATGGTGGCGCGGTAGTACAATCCGCACGCGATCGAAGGAAGGATGCCGGGGTGGGTGCCGGCCGGTGTGGCGGGCCGACAAGCCCCGCAAGCACGTTGGACGTTGTAGAAAGCGCGCAGCGAGCATGCCAGCCAGTCTGCCAGCCTGCCTGCCTGCCTGCCTGCCTGCCTACCTGCCTACTAGCCTGCCAGCCTGCTTGCCTGCCTGCCTGCCTGCCTGCTTGCTTGCCTGGCCTGCCTGCCTGCCTGGTCGATCAATATTGCCATGGCTACGACGTGCAACGTGGAGGAGAAAGAAGAGTAGGCGGAGTAGGTGGCGGCTGGCTGGCTGGCTGGTTGACTGGCTGGCTGGCAGTCTGGCTGGCTAGCTGGCTGGATAGATGGCCGACTGGATGGCTGGCCGGTCGTCTGGGGGACTGATAAAGGGGCGACTGCTTATATCCCGGTTACATACTGCCGCGAGGGGGTTGGAAAGAACGGGTCCTATTCGTGGAGGATTGGCTGCGGGGACAGAAGACCACTTGGGCGTGCGGAGGTTACAACGTAGTAGAAATACGTACTACTACGTCACGAGACCTACACCTTGCCCCACCGCCTATCAACCAACCAACCAACCAGTCATCCAGCCAGCCAGCCAGCCAGCCAGCCAGCCAGCCAGCCAACCAACCAACCAACCGACCGACCGACCGAGAGACCCCGAGCATTTCTACTCGCGCGCGCGATTCATGACGAGTTACGAACTACTCGTCGTCGTCATCGTCGTCGTCGTGTCGTGCTCTGACAAACCATCCCGGCAATGGAGAGAAAAGCGCGCAGAATCGGTGTACCGCGCATTTTTCCGCCGCGAAATTTCGTAACCATTTGATGTTTATACGCTCATTCTACTTTGTCAACTTAAACATTCGTTGTCTCACCTCAGGCTCTGGCATATTACGACAGACTCCGCGCAGTTAAATGTATTTATGAATTAAAAAGCCGGACTCTATAGACTAATATTAACAATTGACACACGCATGTAACATTTACTATTTTATATCATCGTCTGTATAAAGAAAATCTTCAAAATATTTTATTTTGTTGATAAAGTTTATTGATAATGTTCTATTGATAAAAAGAAATTGTTTCTTGTATAACGTAGCTTAACGTCTGAATATGAGTTCCATTATTAAACATAGGATTCCAAGAATAACTTACACTAGATATACTATAATAAGTTCCCTTGAAAAACGTTTTATCTTTGTGCATGTCACGCTTGAGCGTTTTCTAGCGCAAATTGAAAACCGCGCGACCTGCTTCGGCAAAAACTCCAGGACACACGAAACTTTTCTGATATTTCAATAAATTCTTCTGTGCCGCGCATTCGAGGACGCTAATCTCGCGTTCTTTTTCTCACCAGCCCCACAACATAAAGCGTATTTTACTCCGACAGTTTTTCTTATG
Source organism: Tetramorium parvispinum (assembly GCA_011638315.1). Taxonomy (NCBI): domain Eukaryota; kingdom Metazoa; phylum Arthropoda; class Insecta; order Hymenoptera; family Formicidae; genus Tetramorium; species Tetramorium parvispinum. The sequence continues at coordinate 33,312 of VBVR01000809.1, read as the reverse complement.
TCTCGCTGACTGCCGTGCGCGAGGTCTACAACATTGTGATAGAAGCGCGCGGGCAGCTGCCATCGGCGCGAAATAGAAGAGTAAGCATTATACGCCGTTTGTATCGATTCTCGATATTTCGCTCTGGTCTTGACGTCGGCAGGTAATCGGTAACGCGAATCGTGTCGCCGCCGCCGCACGCGCGCGTGTTTCTCACTGTTCGATGTACGGCCGTATTTGCGACCTATTTCGCGAGATCTCGAGTATAAATGAGGACCACCTGTCGTTGACATCTCTGACCAATTGACTACGCAGGAGCGCCGTGCTTGCCTGGTCGTCACACTCGATCGTTCGCGATTAATTTCGTGAGGCCTCGAATATAAGCGTCGGGGATCTGCCGTTGACATATACTTTGCCCATCTCGGATACGACGGCGGAGGGTCTCGGAATTATGCCGACGTTGATTTAGGAGATTTGATTAGAATCGATGTGGAACGAGTCCGTTTATTTCGATATCGCGCGGCTCGATACCGGAGCTGATATGTTAATTTTAATTCATCGAGACCAATTACATTCAATGTCTATCTCGCATTGCTGAGCGATAAACGAAAGATATTTTATACGTGAAATATGACCGAGATGAAAGAAAGAGAGAGAGAGAGAGAGAGATAAGAGACGTAAAGTATGAATTATATTTTATTAATATTGGATGGCTTTATTCTCGTATGGCCTATATCCCGTATCGCCTATGTGAGATCGCTACGAGTTTAGTTATATAGTTCACATTACAATTATTATAGTCATTACGCCTTAGTGAGTTGCGAACACTTTTTTTCCTCCGTCCTTCTATCGCTTTTACAGTATCGATGAAAGTTGCTCGTTAATTCCCCGTCCGTCGTTGGAACTTTCATATTAGCCGCGGTTTATTTTTGGCACGCAGGCCGGAAGAGACCCATCGTTGCAGCCAGCTCGTCTGTATTTTAATAGATGCACGCTTCACTGAACCAAACCTCTATATCGCGGCGATGTCGACGGATGAACTTTTTGTCCCGCGTTCGTTTGTGCGCGCGCGTCTCTCTATCCCGCGCGCGCGTTTTACGCAGGGTGCGTCGGGGACGCTTGCACGCCGCGTGCATTTTGCACACACAGCGGCTTAATAACAGGCCGAGTTATTCGATTACGTTGTAATCCTTCCGTCGCCAGCGCGTCGTGCTTGCGGAATTAATCCCCTTCCTTCCCCATGTTGCTCGATTTGCGGAAAAAAAGCTGAACGCGAGGTATTATAGTCCGTGAAAATCAATAACCTACTTATACGTCGTTTTTCACTGTTTGCCTCGGAAAACACGCATTTTTATCAATTTCGTCGGGGGAGACGCGGCGTTTCCTTCAACAGTCGGCTTTTCAAACGAAAATTAACTTAATAATTAATAATTTAGAGAGTCATGAAAAAGAAATATGAGAGAAACAAATTTTTTTTTTCTAGACCAATAATTATATAATACGATTCTGCACGACGTTCAATGGGGGTCCAAAGGTTAACATGCAATCTCACAGGCAATATGCATGAATTAAAAATGCTGTCCGCTATACGAGACTTATTCCGAAGCGTACGTCACGTAATTCTATACCTATGATTACTGCAATATTTCATAAATGCAGCCAATTTCACGTAAGCACATTTCACGTAACTATAGCCCTGTTATTTATAAATGCACTATAAATACGCTTCACATTGTCGCGCACGTGTCCAGGCACATATATGAAGCTTAAAAATATTTTATGCAATGGCGAAATTGCGCGTCAGCCGCAAATACGCGGCGGCACCGCACAGCGCCGCGCGGAGAGTTTTCGTCCCGGTGAGAGACGGCGCGCGGCGGGTGGAGGCTCTCCTCCACACGTTTTCGCTACAATGTCGACGGGAAAAGGGCTTTCGTTCCGCACGCGTTGGCGTGTGCACGATCCCTCTTTACTTTCGTGCGCAGGACGCGCCGTAAACAGCCGTGTTCCGTGTGTACGCCAGTAGGCCTATACTTGTCGCCCTGACTACGAGACTTCGACTTCCTTTGTTTCACGGTTCGCCTGCGAAGGCGGAACGCCGCCGCGGCGTGCAACATTGTAAAGCCGCAAGAAAGTACGTGGGACGGCGCAGAGTGGCAGCGGCGGCGGCGGCGGGATCGATCCATCGCGTAGGCACCGAGCGTGGAAACTTCGCGATCGATCGATCCTCGTCGTCCTCCTCGTCGACGTCGTTGGCTGTCTTTGCGACCTACGCGTGAGGCATCCACATGCGTTTTCCGTTCGTTCAACGACCCGCTTCCTCCTCGACTAGCCGCCAGGGAGGTTCTGTTTCTGTTCATCTTGGCAGCGACTTGAGGAAAAAATCTTTCGCGTTCGATTAGACCCGGCGACGTTGAGACGTCGTCGTCGGCGTGCTTGCGCGATGATCGCACGCTGTCGAATTGGACCGTGCACGAAAACCGCTCTCATCCGGCAAATTATTGCCGGATTATAATCCTTTCGTTACATTTTACCCGCGCCCCTTCGTGTGCAGGAACATATCAAAACAATGTATTGCGCGCGGAGCAATTGCGCTTCGGGGGATAAAAAATCGTCTGAAGTATATTAATCGGCTGTATGACTCATGCCCGCTCATGCGGAAAGACTCTGTCTACCGGTAACGTAAGCTTGCTGCGGGGAAGTATTAGCAACTTGCGGCATAAAGTATGGATCTTATCGACTACTCTATTTCTCATTGTGTTCGAGAATCCAATTTTAATTTAGTACGATTTATTTTACTTGTCTCGCGCTTCAGACTCGCAATTACACCATTATAATTATCAACGAACAAATTGCAACGTTTTTCCTCGCGATTACCGCGTCACGTTGCTAATTTTTAAATACTCGTAATTAATAAAAGGGGAAAGTTTGTAACATGATTATAATTTAGTTTTGTAACGCGTAGAGCTCGTTCTCTCAATTCGATTAATTTTATATTTTCTCTCGCGTTTGTCGAGTTATGGAGTTATCATTTTGCTCATATTTAAAGTCTCTTTTTCCTTTTTTTTTTTTATATAATCAACACGTAAAACATTGTACGTCGCGGAGGCGTTCTGTTTTCTTTCATTGTTATTTCACCGGACGCGAGTAACCTACTGCCTTCGTCGTTCGTATTACCCCGAGGCGAGGCGTGCTCCTCGTGTCGTAATTCGCGTGCACGTGAATGCAGTCGGCGGCGGTGCCTCGAGAATCGCCCGAGCATTCATACGAGTGCAACGTACGGGCGCGGCGTCGCCTTCAGGGACGGCGCCGCCGCGGCATCGTCGCCGGGAGCGTCCACGCAATTGAGGACAGCTCGCTCTTCTACTATGGATTTTATGTTCGCGAACGAGAAAGGTGGCTAAAACTGTAATTGAAGACGCTTAATTGTCTCCTTAAGTGCAATTACAGTTAAACGGCTTTCGAATAATTAGATGAATTCAGGTCTGACAGCATGCGAACGTGTCACTCGTAGTCCGTAAGAGCTGAATAAAAAAAATTGCAAAACTTTATGAAAAATTTAAAGGAGAAAGTATCTAGGATATTGAGAATAAAATTTCATCTGGCATTACTCTTGCTATTCTGACTTGCTCCGTCTTGATTTTACTCTCTATCTTTATCTCAATTGGAGCTGAATTGGCACAGTTTCACAAGTTTATCAATATCGTTGCGGAAGCTCGTTGTAACATTTTCTCAAATCCCCGTATATTTGGATCAATTGGGATATTATTACGACGATCGGCTGCTACGTATTACCGCGATATTGCGCCATTAAAAGCCATGTAATCGAGATCAGGTAAATTTACCGGATTGACTAGGCTCTCGAGAAGTCAAGGGTCAGTTTCTGACGCCAGCGGCCGATCCGTCCGTCCCTGCCCACTTGGCAAGAACGACGTAGTACGGCGTAGTACGTCGCGTCGTATCTCGATTTTACACGCGACACGCACGGGGCGCACTCGAGGTGTACTCATACATGCGTGCGCACCGGCCGGCCTTTCGCGAGACGGCGAGACGAACGGAGTGCGGCGTGACGGGCGGGGTACGCGTATAGAGGTTGATTCATATTTACGCGTAGCGTGAGCGACGCGATAAAACGAAATACTAGCAGTAGTTCGAGGGACTCTGATAAATAAGAAGGAGCCCATTTAGCTTTTCTTGAACGTCAGAAATAAAATCAGATGCGAGGCAAGCGAGCGAACGCAAACAGACGCGAATGAGCATCTTGCTTCAATGAATAGCGCGAGTAGCGCCGGCAGCGAGGCAAATTGCATTTATTCGCGCTCGCGAGTCTAATGTGCGTATTCCGCTTAATAGCAAAACAGAAAGAAAATGACGAGTTCTCGTGGGAAAAATTCCGAAATTACAGGAAATATGTTTGAACTCCGGTTACTTAATCGCGCACATAACGCAAGACGTCATAACGTCTGTATTTATTGCCATTTTCTGATATTTCAGAGAACATGATATTACGCAAACCTGGCGCTTGCGCCGCGCGCAAACGAGTATTACGTTAACAGGATCGAGATGAGTGCGGTAAAGCGAACCAAGCGTCGGCATACGAAGCCGTAGCAATCGTAAGGTCTTAACGTGGGCACCGATTCAGACCGAGTCCGGGCTCGAGCGCGAGATACGTGAGCGCCAGGGAACTTTCTCGTTAATGAAAACTTTATTGCGTACCCACATCGGGCGTGCGCGCGCGCGCGCACACGCCGCTGACGTTTTAATTGGATCGCCATCTTTTTAATTGGATTCGGAATTAATGGCGATGCCCGCGACTGAGTTGTCGCGAGCGTACGGGAGTGACCCGTAGTCCCCGTTCGCCGATGATTGTAATCGACCCGCTGTTTCATGAACAAATCGGCCGGTTCGTCGTTTAATACATCGCTCAGGATTTTTACGAATCTTTTAATCTCCCCTGCAAATTACATAATATTTTCGGACAAGCACGTTATACAAAAATGAGTGAATTAGCAAAATCGGAAAGCAAATTGCACGTTTCAGACTCGATGCTCTCAATTATAGCTCAGCGATTCATTTGTGTAATATCGTGCAAAATGTCTGCCTACGCGGAGAGATCTCGCCGCACACCGGCGGTTATTTCGCGGCTCGTTGCGAAACGTATTCGAGCGAATTTCCTTGCGGGAGGCTGCGACCTGCGGTAATAAACAGGAAGTCTCCGTGACCGTGTCACAATTCGGTCAGCCTTGGTGTCGGCGCGGGAGAGCAGCGAGCGGCTGGCCGCGACTTGTCCGAAGGTCGCTGCCATAATTCAGCGTAGGTCACGTTCGGATTCGATTCAGTTCGCCGCTGCTCGCGGGAGATCTGTTGGATATCTTGCGCGGCGAGTCGCGCCGCGCGGGAGACGCGGCGCGGTAAGACGAGGCACGAAAGAGAGAGAGAGAGAGAGAGAGAGCGCGCGATCGAGCGGGCGAGCGAAGGGGCCACGGGCTACCGGATGTGACGTACTAGTTCGTCTAAACATAACACGCGCAGCGTGCAACTTGCGACGAGACGGCGGCGGCAGCGAGCGATGCCTGTCCGCTCGCTCGGCTCGGTTCCTCCACTCTCTGGACTCTAGTCAAGGCTACAACTGCCATCGACAGCCAGGACCGTAGCGGCAAAACGCTTCGGGTGGTTAAAGACCTGGCACGTTCTGTTGGCTATTTCAACAAACGTATGATTCACAAACGATGATCTATCACAAACCGGAGTTGAGATAATCTTGTGGGGAGGGGAAAAGGATACATGGGCACATATTTTTTTTATTTTATCTATCAATTTCTCACGAGTATTATAAAATGACGATTAGGCTATTAAAGAACTTTTAATTTATTAGTTTTTAATGTTTAAATAAAAATAACGTTTTATCTGCGTAATTCATGTTATATAATTAGAATAATATAGTGAAATCTTATTATATATTTCTGAATAACTTATTTATATTCTTTTCATGAAAGATGCATTTCAATGCATAAACTGAAGCAGCAAATTATCGGCTGCCATGTGCCGATCCGAATCATTTTTCAATGCAGCACGGTTTTGCGAAGCAAATTGAAGTTGTGCTTTCGGTTTACGATTACCTAGTTATCTGAATGAGTCTCAAATAATTTGTGATTCGTTTGTATAAAAACAGGCAGTTATATCGTTATTATATCAGAGATATGTCAAGGATGTGCTCTATGTTCGCTCCTTGAACACGCGACACCAGAGCTCTGACTGGCGCCTGCTCGCACGAGAACTGCAGCTCTGAATGAAAAACTAAACGAGGAAAAAAAAATAACGCGGGGGGAAAGAGTTGGGAGCTATAGATAAAGTGAACTAACGTAACCTCTGATTCATTCACTGAGCGCGTTACGTAAACCGACCATGCTCGGTGAATTACATTGTGCGTGCACGCCGCCGTGAACGTGCGCCGATAGCGCGAATCAACGTTCTATTGTACGTTACTTTAAATATTGGATATTCTTTCCCGTAGAATATCGACGGAGCTGTGCCAAAAATTAAACGATGGTCAATCATTCCGTTTCTTCTAAAAAATAAATTTTCAACGTCAATTTTCAGCGGTTCGGCCGACGTTATCGATATTATTTACGTATATCTCTGCAGCCGATCTTTCTCTTTTCTGTAATCTATTTATTCTTTTCATATCTATGCAATTAAAAAAGATTTTTATTAATAAATTATCTTTTATTTTTTTACAGGTAAGTTTGGTCAATTCCCCATTCATCGTCAGATATCCGATAGCGTAATCAAGGTTGCATTCAGGATGATGTGGAGTCTCGTAAGTCGTCTTGTCGATACTTTTAATTAATTTCGTTGTTACACCGGACCCGATAAACGCGGCATAGTCTGAGCTGGCTCTCATTTTGAGTCTGATTAACTGTTACGTTATGGAACTACGCTGTGACACGCTTGCGTCATTAATCACTTGCGTTTTATTCGCGAGATGGAGAGAGGATTGTAAAACCTCGGCGTGTAATTAAGAGAGCAGAGATATAAGCTTGTTTGAAAAATGAAGCTTTTTAACAGTCACCGGATATGACCCGTTGATCACGCCGACAACCAGCGCTAATATGAAGAAAAAAAAAAGAAAAATTTGCTCTTTCTATACGAAATATCATGTCTTTAAACATACTTTTCCAAGAATCGTTTAATTTTGCAATTCCTCATAAAAATGCTAGTACTCGTTTCTCGCGCAATTAAAATTGTTTGCATTATTTCAGTCACAAGTTGCATCGTAATTTTATTCTAATTATCGCGTTTAGTAAAGTGTACTCGTTTAAATATAATGATATTTATAATTTTATTTCTATTTCATATTGGAATAATATTCAATTTATATTTTAATATTCAATTTATATTAATTTAATTTAATTGTATTTTATTATGATATAAAATAAAGAAACATTTTACGCACATTAAAAACCATCGTTAACTAATAGTTTTAATAAATAATAGCTTTTATATTTTATTAAAAAAAATAGTTAATTTCACAGGATTTGCTATGAAAATATGAAGAAATTAGCTTTTCTTGTTACAATGTATCGATATTTTTTCATCTTACGTTTCGCATATTTAAATATTGTCCACGCAAAGTGCGTACCGTCGCTGATATACAGTAGGGAAAGCGAATAAAGGCATTTGTCACATGCGCCTTTAAGCTACGCAGCCTTCTCCCTCGAGGGCCGTAATATCACACAATGGGGCCCTCCTAGATACGCGCATGAATGGCGATGAATCGTTTAGTGTGCACGAAAGCTTCGAGTGGACCTCTCTTCCCTTGTCTAGTTCTCTGCTTGCCTGTCTCGACATGTCGCTTCCGATATACCTCCTCGCGCGATATAAATTTCGACAAAAAAAAAAGGGGGCAGATTGAAGAGATTTCATTAGTATAATTCAATCAAGTATAAATCAAGATATACTTTCCGCTTTGCTGTCGATTCTTTCGCAAGGATAACGTCAATATCGCTGAGAGAAATGGTATATTTAGAGGAAAGAAATTTTAGGAAATTTTAAGATTGAAAAATCATTTATTACAACGAACGTTTACATTGAATAATCTGCTCTTTAATTTTGCTCGCAAAGTATATTCCGTGGCGCGTACAATGGCGGGCTTCGCCGCATCTGGCAGAGGGTCGGTGTTTGTACGTGACAGTCTGCGTATGTATTTCCGCATCACAATGCCGTCGTCCTGTCGCTACCGACCGACCGCCGTATTTCCTCTCGCGCGGCGATCGGACCGGAAGCGAACTTGATCCCGTCGAAAGCCGGTTGAAACTCAGGCGGAAGAGGCGGCCGTTGTTTCGTAGCCAAGCAGCGGACTCGGAATTCTCTTCCATTCTATGCCGGAACAGGCAAAGGAGAAGAAGCAAGAGAAGAAGAAGCAGAAGAAGAAGAAGAAGAAGAAGAAGAAGAAGAGAAGGGGTTGGCACGCGGCGAGAAGAACACGGGGGTCCTTCTCTCCACGGCCGGGAATTCTGCACAGCCTCCGCCTACAGGAACCTCAGACGAGAGCATCGATCTGGGCGTCGGCCTCAAGACACCTCTCTCTTCCGCACCCCTCGCGTCGGCTCGCTCCCTCGTCGCCGCACCACCACCGCCCTGTTCCTCTTCCGCTCTCCTCTCTCGTGCTTCACCTCTTCTCTCCTTCTCCCTTTCGCCATTACGGACATTATGCTCCTCACTCGTTTCTCGCTTTCTTTTTTTCTCCCCGAAAGTGGACCAAACTGGAGGCGACCGCGCGTCCATTGTGTCCTACCGCCGTATTCCTGGGAGGCTTTGACACTGGATGACGACATTCACGCGATATACGACTTTCCCGTAATCCTTAAAATACCAAGCTATTCTTCTGCATTGCGTGAATATTTTTTTGTCGGCCGTGTTTTAGGAGGAAACACAAGTAATATCATTAATATTATGTAAACTCGAGCGTTTGTCGGTGTGTATAATCGGTTTAAATAAGTATCTTCGTATTTAATTTTTGTCATATGACATGTCAAATATCACGTCTTTCCGTAAAAGTAGCGAAACGTAACACTATTCGCTTTCACAAGTGTGATTCCTTCCGTAATCAATGATCGAAACATCTGCTCACGGAGTCCGATAGGTTTAGCGACATTACGCTAATTTGGTTTCTGCAACGGTTTATCGATTACCGTCTTGACATCGTATTTGGGCCAACGCGTGCCCTCGCAATCAGGAATTCATCTCCTATAGGAAAGGCAGCTTTTCCGCGGCATTGTATGCCCGTCATTTACTTGTCATCAACTTGAAACTCGGTAGAAGTATGACCGAATCTAACTTGTCCCTTCTCGCCTGCGCCTTCGTTCGATATAGGAGTCTCTCGATGTTTCTCTCCCATCTTGTCACTTTTTCGACCATCACTCCTATAATTACTCTACGAATATGTCATAATCTTAATTTGCGAGCGATTTATGATTGTCTTACATTTGCATTCTCTTTTTCTGGATTGACAGTTATAATTAATGACATTTACGTATGACATTTTGTATAAAAAATCGTATAACATAAATTTTTAACATTTATTTTTTATATTATTTTTTATACTTTTTAAATATATTTTTTTTACAATGTCTAATCAACTCAATTTTTCGTGAAATAATTTCTTTATCACGATAAAGATATTTTATGTAGTAGTTTTTGATTGTATAAGAAAAACTTATCAAAATTATAATTGTACTTTATAATTAATAATGTTTGAATGATCAGAAAACAATTTTTTCATGTCGCAAATTTGTAGCGAAATATTGCTTTGTCAACAAGTTATTTTATTCTTATCAAACTCGAGTGCATTTTTACTAAATAATTATGAAGAGAGAAAATTTTTTAATTATAAATATTGCAATTATTATATTTTATTTGATAATTTTGTTATTTAATAAATTCTTGATTTATACAATAGCACTTTTCAAACTTGTAAAATTAACTTTGCTAATATATATTGTGAACTGTATCTAGTGTAATGTGTATATGATGATTCCTTTTCGCCGTTTTTAAACTTTGCGCTTGACTCAGCTACCTTAAATTAGACAGTGTTACGTAAAGTCGTGGTAAGAGGACATATTTACGATAAGCTGCACTTTGCCAGTGTTTTCAGGAGAGTATTTACTCGTAAAGTAGACAAGAGAAGGTAGCCAAGGATCCGTTATCCGCGCGTAAGGATTTGCTCTCGATTTTATTTACGGTTAGGATCCCACGTGAATTTCTTTTATTATTTCCTAACTGAAGATATCATAAAATAACAGAAAAATATTAGCAGATTTAAACGTAATATAGCGGCTTCTGCGTACGCTTGAGTGAAATGGAAATCTAAGATAAAGCAATACCTAATCGTATAAGAAAAAGCTAAGTGAGCGCTGAATAGACTTACATAGCAGAAGCATCATCGATCGTAGCTTTTTGACAAACTCGCAGAGAGATGCAGTCCCAAGCACTTTTTCGGTGAGGATAAAGAGTATCGCGGAGAGAATATTTCGGTTGGCATATCTTGTGGAATATTAGAGAGACGACATCGAATGTTCATAGACAGTAACCAGAAACGGATATTTTGACACTATTCTCTTTTCCGTCTTTTCGACAGATATTCCTCATGAATTATTTTTCCCTTCTGCATTTCATAGCGCATTAGAGCGTTAAACAAATAGATTTTTGAAATAGTTATTATGAACGAATAGTTCAGTGTATACACTTTATTTTTTTTAAGAGATTGAAAAAATTAAAAAATTGGAAATATGGAATTTAATTTCAGTATTTTTAATTCCCTTAAAAGTTCAAGACTAATTTCACGAGTTCTAGAAGAAAAAGTGGGTACGCTATATAATTAAAACCTACGCTTTAATTAAAACGTAGGTTTTAATTATACAGTGTGCTGCGAATAAAACGTCTATTAGGGGTCTATTTATAACAATGGCGAATATTTTTTTTCGTCTGGAGCCAGCAATCTTGTACGGTTCGCCCTATCATTGCCGAGGTGACCCTGGGGAGAACGTTCGTTTACCTCTCGCGACATCGCGACTACGTAGAATCAGAGTCTCCTGGAACCCGGTTAAGAATTGCGTAACACGCACAGCCGGTCGATTACCTCAGGCGTGTAGATGCCATTGCATTGCGGTACAAGCGGCGGCAACCGTCGCTCTGCAAGGTGATCTCATTACAGAGATATACGCATTCCGCGCAATTACGTCAACTCGTGAATTACGTAACTGGTGCGTAGGCCGACTGAGATTTCACGAGTCGAACCTCTCGCACACGCTGATTCTGCATTGATTCGCATAACTTTGATTCTGCAAAGCGATTTAACGTAGACAGCGGTTTCCTTAATTAATGATAACAAATTGGCACGCTTGATAGTTGAGTAAAATATGCGATATATACGTATCGGCGGTTAATTATTTTAATATATCGCTTGAATAATTGTATTAAAAATTATAGAATATTATTCAGATCTTAATTAATTTAATCTTTGAAGAGCGTCGATTTTTAATAATTTAAATTTTAATTAACGATCACCAGGATTTGAAAACATCTTTTACATATACATATATATTTTATGTGTTTGCATTCCTGAATTTCAATCATTTTCTTGAATTTAAATTATATATTTTGATTTTTATTTCTAAATGATTTGTTTTAAAGGATATTGATTTATAATGTTTTCATTAATTGCATTTAAAATAGTAACGGGCATACAAGTCCTACTTTCCATCATTTCTTCTACCACTGGACTCCTAATAGGGACTTCCGTGACAGGGTCTTAGATTTGTTGGGGCTATTATAAATGAGTAGTGCGAAAGGATCGCGGTAGAAAACGGTGCCGGTTGTACCTGCAACTGCGAAATCGTCGGACAGCATCTCCGGGCAGGAGAGCGTGTCCTGAATTCTCAAGACAGAAGTCGCCCTGATTGGACGACGCTCGAGGAATTTTCGTGCCCGTAATCTCAGTATTGGCGGAAGTGGGAATAAATTCGTTTAACTATAATCGATATATGCTCCTAATTTGGAAACAAATACACGACGTAGAAACGTGACCTCTTATTGTACAATCGTGGCTTTTCTTCATGGAGATGCGAAATTTTTCATGCTCGAGACACAATGTATGAATGTATTTTTAAACAATAACAAAAGATTAGCGTCTGTCATTTTATTTAATTTTAGATTTAATTATTCGATACGTTTTTAAGGGGATCCTGGAGCGACGCTCGAACTTGATCGAGGTCGATAATGTAGATCGGAATTTTAAGCTATAATATTATAAATTATCAAATTGGCTTTACAGAATACAAAATCCTTTTGCAGGATTAAAGTACGCACAAAAATGAATACGAGTATTGACTTCATATCAAAAATGAAAAAAAAAAAATTAGAAATATTGCCGAAATC
>VBVR01000809.1:0-20891 GCA_011638315.1 Tetramorium parvispinum | reverse complement strand
GTTCTTTAATGTAATCTATGTGTCTGCTCGGGGGAATTTCGCAAATACGGATTGCAGAGATCTTACATCAAGCACATATTGTCATGATGTGACAGCTCTAGGGTTTAAAAAATAGCATAATTAAACATTTTTTTTGTTTTCAGTATAAATACTACGGAGCAGACACATATTAATGCCTATACTTTCATTCTGTAAAAGGATTTTCCAATCTATGAAAGCAATACGAAGATATCGTTTTACAAAAATTGTTAGTACCGCGGATGGCTACAGGATCCCCTTAACAGCTTTTAGATCATTATGCCAACTTCTGTTAGAAAAGTCCAAACTTATCCACATCGTATAGGTTAGGACATGTGTCGAAGCTCACTCACTGTTTCCGTTAACTTTATCCCATTCCAAGTAGCCAAGCGCCCTTAATTTTCTCTCGAACATGTTATCCGCGGTGAGAGATCGGTGAACCCGCTGTGCCTTCAAAAGGAACAGATCTTTGCGAGGCGAAAAATCGTAAAGAGATCTCTTTTCTACCCGCTCGAGATTCGCGAGATCAAAACACCAAACAGACACTCCGAAACTCTCGCGAGCGCCTCTAATCGTCGCGACGTGACGCACGAGACGGGCCGAAGGGGGCGGGACCGGCGGCACGAGTGACGAGAGGCACGAGCAGAGCAGGTAGCACGCTCGTCTATCCGCCGCTCGCTTCTCTCTCTCGTCGATGGCGAGGCTCGGCGAGGCGCGGAGGGGTGGGGCGGGGCGAGGCGAACTACGAGAGGCTCACGGCTCACGGCTCACCGAGAGAGCGAGAGAGTTGCGCGCGGCGACGTGCGCAGTGGGCACTCGCGTCCAGGAATCGCGGATCGCGGGCACGGGTGGCCAGAGCGGGGCGAGTGGGGCAGCGCGGATGACAATGATGGCCGCCACCAGCGATGAACGGAGTGTTATGGAGCCTGGGAAGGCGACGTCGGGGCAGAGCCAGCCCGTGGACCGGCTGAAGCTGCTCTACCCGATGGTCGACGAGGAGAAGTCGCCGTTGCCGCGCTCCTGGAGCCCCAAGGACAAGTACAGCTACATTGGCCTGTCGCAAAACAATCTCCGCGTTCACTACAAAGGTACGTGGGTAGCCCGTCAGCGCGCGCGACCTCCGAGCGCGCGCCGAGACGGATGCGCCTCCGTCGTCGTCGCGCGGCCCGCGAGGCCTCCGCGGCCGCGGCCGCGCCGCAGCTGCGGCAACCCGGACGCCGCGACGCGTCCTGCTGTCCGCGTGGCCCGTGCCCGAGGCACCCTTGGGGCTGCTCCCGGGGCAGGCACGGTCGATCGATTGAAAATGGCAGGGCGCTATTTCAGCGTGTGTCAGCGACCTAAACAAAGGAATCAGCTGATCAGTCAGCCAGTCCCCTCCGCGGTCGAATATCCGTGGCCGCGTCGCCATCGTCATCGCCATCGCCATCGTCGACGTCGTCGTCGTCGTCGTCGACGCGATTCGCCTCGCCTCTTCGAAGGACGCGATTCTTCCGTCTCGATTCCTCTGTCGATGCGTTTGGCAGGGAAAAAGAAATGTCAGGGAGGGAGGGAGATGGAGAGAGAGAGAGAGAGAGGCTCGGAGAGACGGGGACGCACGGGCACGCACAATGTCAATGACATGCGTCGTCGACGCGAAAAAAGAAAAATTATACGTGGGCTCGACCTCGACTCTCGTCGACGTGCTAGCCTCGTCGTTCGGGTTGAATCCTCGCTTCGAGTCCTCCCCTTGTCCACGTCGAATTTCGCGTCGATATACGGGGTGGCCCGCTCTCTAAAATGTTAAAATTCAAAAAATCATTACGTGAAGGCAAATCTCTTATCTTTTCTCAATGTCAAGGAGAAGATAATTAAGAACGCAGACTTAAGAGTAAATTGAATTCTTAGGGAGATCATTATAATATTTATTTTTACCAATATAGATTAACTTTAATTTCGATATAATTTACTTTGATTTTTAGAGTTGAAAAGGGAATAAAAGGTAAATTAATCTACATCGGTAGAAGTGGACAAAACAAAGAGCGTCGTCCGGTTGAATTGCAGAGGCAAAGCTGCTGCGTCAGCAACTTGATACGAGACTTGATCGCCAGGAGATATTTAATGGCGGAAAACGGAGTGCCGCTACGCGATGTTTAGTCACCGGATTATCGCTACGGAATGATCTTCCGTTTCGACGAGAGGTAGCCGTGGAAATTTCATACGGGATAAAGCGCACAAGTGCATCTCTCAGCGCGGAGCAGCTCCGCGCATTCAAATCCCGTGTGTCGTCCCGTGGAACGGGGGCAGGCTCCCTTTCTCGTATCGAGAGTTAACGACGCCAGAAATGGCGAGGGCTCCTTTTTTTCTCGCCTCTTTGCGCTCCCCCCGTTGCCGTGTTATATACAGCTCGTGTATCCTGGATTCCTTGGCGTGTGCCTTGCCGCAAGCTCGGCTGCAGTGCAACGTATATGATGGCATACGGGCGACGACGGCGGTACTTATCTGTCTTTCTCGTGGTGCACGTTCCTCGTAGTGCGCGGAGTAAGAAAAGTTAAAAGGCATTTAAAACGTAAATTGCGCTGGTATCGGCTCCGGCCGAGCGTTCACGCTCGGCGAACGTGATGTGTTCGTGCAGCGAACGAAAATATTGTTTCTCCTTGATCCGACGCAGAAGATTGTTGGGTGGAAACGAGCCGAGAGAGAGATAAACAATCGTCGCGTTTGTTCGATTATTTCGCGAGCAAATAATATACAGATGATAATTTTTAACGGAATACTTTTCCTTTTTTTTCCGATTCGAGAACTTCCTGATTTGACGCGAGCCAATTCTTTTGTCGCATTCATTTTGCTAATGAAAATATATAAATGATGATAATATCTAACGTCGTCACGTCATGCACTATTTTTACGTGTAAGAATAACGTCGAGGTATGCGAATGAAAGTTAGAATGTGGACGTTTTTATAATATATTAAATATACGTTTTATAATATCTTAAATATTGCAGTGTAATTATACAGAAAGGCTCACTTGTTATATGTATACTTCTTTTTTAGAAAGTGTATATAATATTACAGCAAAGTTTATAAGACGTATTACGAAAGTTTATGTGAAATTAGAAACTAAATTCGTTGGCATATGGATAGCTTCGTGAAAGGGATATTATGTTGATCGTAAGATAAACATTCACCAAATATGATTGAACAATCGGGATCACTGTTAAAATTCTGAATATTATAAGGAGAAGCGGGGAGCCGTAAGAAGTTACAATACGTGGCAGACATGAGGCATAAATGCACGAGTATAGCCATACTACGCGTCGATAATATCCGTCGCTCGCGAATCCTTTAATTTAACTTCGATCGTTGCTTCTGAGGTTGTACGGAGCCGTAGCACACGTCTTGGATCGTTGGAGCACGATTTCAATTTGCAACATAAATATTTCAGCACTTCCCTTTCAAATTGAAATTTTATTAAAGAAAATTCCACCTGAAATTAATTAAAAGATATTTTATTTGGCACGTATATTCTTACAGTTAAAGAGTATATTTATTTATAAACGATTTATTATTTTGTTTATTTATTTTTTATATGTACATTTTTCTCCTGTGCTTTTCATTCGCCAAAGCTCGCAACTCAGCTGTCGATAGTCGAACTTGAGGAAATATGCAAATTTGGAATTATTAATTAAGCTATTTCACATGACAGATACGGCGATATTTTCGCGGCGTCTGCCAATAAAATAGAATAATTTAATGGCAGACATACAATACATATATAATATAGAATAATACAATAATTTTATATGTAGCGATAAACATGAAATTATGAAACGCAATCACGTTTGACTGCTATATATTCAAGAACTCCTATGTTATTTCGTTATGCATTCGAGAACCCCTATATTATTTCGTTGCTAATTAGCAGACCAATCGCGATTGTTGTTGCGAGCTTCGAAAAGCCAGGTCCGGGTACCTGACGTTTACACGCAAATCTATGGTAATTATTTTAGTGAGAAATTCGATACGAGAATCGATCACGACCGCGGGCTCTCCTGGCTTGGCGATCGTGATCCGCGAATGCAAATCTGTTTACGAATCGCGACTCAGCGCTACGAACGAGTGCACGTGGCCTCCCTTGCATGGGAGTGCCTGAGAAAGCGGAAGGCCGCCGTCGTCACTCGCAATAGAGCATCTACCGTTAGCCATTAACTCTTCTCTTTTTTCCCCGCACGTGCACACGTATCGCTCTTTGATCCCGTAAACACGAGCCGAATGGAGTTCTTCTTCATCTTCATCGTACTCTAGGTATTTCCTCGATTCAAAAGATTGTTTCTGTAAATTAATTATGCAGAGTAGTTAATTTATTTAATCTGTTTCTTTCTAATATATATCTCTATATAGAACTAAGATATTGAACCTAATATTAAGTTTCGAAAACGTGCTTTATCGTTTCTCCAAGTTTATTATTAATTTTTAATATAATCATGTTATTATTGCAATAATTTATTAAAGTAAACATAGAAATTAAAGATAAAAGTCTCCTTTCCCTTTTTATATTTTTACACTTTATATATAAATAAAATAGAATTTTATATTACCCGTATTAATATTCAATTATTTAAATTTAGAACGCGTCTAGACGTCCATTTAGGCACTTGAAATGACTCATGCCAATGAATATATTCCATTATACCAATGAATATATTTCGATTCCTTACGCGAAATAATGCGATACATTATACATTATTTTACATAAAAAAATTGTTCTGATATTTGTACAAGTAAATACCTTGTTCTTTATTTCGAAATGACCCAGATATTGATATCAGAGAAACAATTCGGCCCATATACAGATATTACGTCAAATGGTATTACATGATTATAACAGCGTTCTTGAAAACCGTTGTTTGCACAAAGAACACAATTCTTTACTTTATTCTTTGACGCTTTAATAGATTACGAAAGCTATGTAAATAATGCTCAACTGAGCAGATAGATACGGATGAGTACGTATTCCGTTGTGTAAGGGCCAGAGACATGCGCCTAACACTTGGAAACTCATAGATCACAGATCGCGGATAAGCTTGTAATATTGCATCGATGTGCCGCGCGATGACCTAATGCCCTACTTACATCTGCCTAAGTAAATCATGCCTTTCTGCAAATCAATTTATGACCTCATAACGTTCACATCTTTACAGAATTTTTTTTCATCGATTTTGTTCGAGGTATAAGATGTTGGAAGATTAATATTGCGAAAGTTGCAGGAAGTCACAATAACCCAAAACTTGAAATTCAATAACCGACAAATTAATAGTTCCATTTTACCGAGAAGAAATGCACACCTGTATAATATCCCGAAAATACCCCCGTGTATCTCGCATGACTGCGATATCTTGTTATGTAAGCGTGCGTCCAAGATCCTCTTACTTACGTTAACGCTTTTCACAGGCGAAAGTTGCTGCCTAAAATATGTATTGTTTATCGCTATCGCGCGATATTACTGTAACGCGTTACGATGCATAAAAAAAGAATCTGAACCATTTCACACGCGGTGACTTTGGCGTTTCTCTAGATCACGCCGTTTTTCCTCGTGGCACTAATGTATGCAGCTTGAAATCAATATTTCACGTCGTATCCAAGGCACATAGCGTATCTCGAAGGTGACCATAGTTCTCGCTTACCTTTATCTTGACACGTAGACTTACGTGTTCAGCCAATTTGATTAAACGCGCTTCAGCGAGCGCGTTACAAATAGAGAAAGACATAGACATATAAGATATTGGATTCTTCTTTTTCAAATAAGAATATGTTTCCACTTTTGGGTCCATCTCTTTACCTCCACTTTCATTTCCCTTTTCTATTCCATTTGTAGATTTTTTTTTATACAATTGACGTAATTCTGTTTCTCTTTCAAAATTTAGAATTTCTAAAAACATTTAAAAACGTTTAGTGGTTAACATTTGAAATGATAACATGAACATTTGATTTTCTAACATTTTCATGAAATTTCGGGATAGTATTAAACAAACATGAAGATAGTATTAAATAAAATATGAAATATCTTATATTTATTATTTCATAATCTTATTTCATTATTTTCACACGTACAATGATACAATAGCAATCAGTTTATGTAAGTAAAATTATAGTATTATGAGAATAAGTAATCTTTGCAATATATTTGATAAATCTTTTCCGTACAGTTTGACATACTTTGATAACTACATGTTATCCTACAGAGTGCTGGAGGAGTAGGCAGGAAGATATGTATGAACGCATGGTATTCGTCCTTGCATCTCTCCGAGCTGCACAACGACCTTGGTTTTAATCTCAAGCAGCAGATACATCCCACTCGCCAAATGTGTTGTCTCTCCTTTTCTGTCTCTCTCTCTCTCTGTCTCTCTCTCTCTCTCTCCCCCGTCTATCTTTACTTCTCTATTTTTAATATGTTTCTCCTTGCAATCAAAATTTTCATACAACACAGAATATTTATAGTCCTCGGATTCACCGATTCCTCTAAAGAGAGTCGGGGCCGTACTCTTTTTCCAGGTTACGGCAAAACCCACAAAGACGCTGCCAGTGTTCGCACAACGCACTCGATACCGGCCGCCTGTGGCCTCTACTACTTCGAGGTGAAGATCGTGAGCAAGGGGCGCGATGGTTACATGGGCATCGGCCTCTCAGCCTCAGGCGTCAACGTAAATAGACTTCCCGGTTGGGATAAGCATTCGTACGGTTACCACGGCGACGATGGCCACAGTTTCTGCTCAAGTGGCACCGGACAGCCCTACGGACCGACCTTCACCACCGGCGACGTGATCGGCTGCGGCGTAAATCTCGTTGACAACACCGCCTTCTACACGAAGAATGGCCATCACTTGGGCATCGCCTTCACGGACCTTCCTGTAAGCCACTCACCGTATCAATAATATGAACGGAAGGAAAATAATGGTACCTTGTTCCAAAAGGAACGCGCGTAAAAAATCGAGAAGAAGGAATTAAAGGTCTCAAGTCTTATGGGAACAAAAGCAATCTCTCTGTCTCTCCGTAACTTTCATTTCTTATTAATTTCAGTTTACATGGATATACATATATAATACATTAATTTCTTTCCTCTGTTTCCTTCTATTTTCATCGTATCTTTTCTTCGTATATGAAAAGCTCTTTTATTTATCAAGTTCTTCGAAACTCTACAAATGTAGATCATCAATAATTTCGTATTAAAAAGTATAGATTTTACTTTATCTAATTGATAAAGTGCTGAAATTTATTTATTATCGAATCGTACTATTCGTTACAGAAATGATGAAACGAAATTTTATCTAAAATTTGCTTTCACAGCCCAATCTCTTTCCGACGGTCGGTCTGCAGACTCCAGGTGAGGTGGTGGATGCAAACTTCGGGCAGTTGCCGTTTGTCTTCGACATCGGGGACATGATCAACGAACTGCGCGTACGAACGAGATTACAGATCATAAACTATCCCACGCCAGACCACGGCCAGGGGCAGTGGCAGGCGATTCTTCACAGGTACATATATGACCAGAAAGCGAGACGGGGACCGGATGCGTGATTCCACTCTCTTCCTGGTTGCTTTTGCTTCTCCTTCGTTTGTTATTGTTGTCCGTTAAGATCCTCTTTGATTTGCGAGAGTTCTTCCCAAACGCTTGCGCGGATAAATCGAGGAAGTTAGCGGGAAAAAAATCGCCACGGACCAATCGTTCGTGGTATATCTCGTGAGTTAACGAAGCTCTGTACGAATTCGACAGAATGGTGTGTACGTATCTCGTCCATCATGGGTATCTCGACAGCGCCGAGGCATTCGCCAGCAGCACAGGTCAGGTGTTCGAGGAGGATTACAACTCTATCAAAAATCGACAGAGTAGGTATTGCTTGTCGTCGCTCATTCGAGGTTGTCACTCTTCCGAAAGAAACCTGAAACACCAAGAGAGAACGACAAATAAATATAAAGAAGTCACAAACATATAATTATTTATTACACTTAAAAATTTGAGGAAGAATGACGACTTCGTTTGTCGATTATTAAACCTGCAAGTATTGGATCTTTATATTGTGATTTAACAATGATCCACAGGGGTTATAAAACTGATACTGTCTGGTCGCATCGGCGAAGCGATAGATACGACCAATCGGTTATACCCTGGTCTTCTCGACCGGGACCCGGACTTGCTGTTCGCGCTCAAATGTCGCCAGTTCGTGGAAATGGTGAACGGCAGCGACTCAGAGGTTTGTCAGAATGGCAATCCGAATCAGACCAGTGTGATACAATCGACCAAAGCATACGTGAAGTCCGCAAACCCGACCGGTACTGTGGAAGAGATGAATATCAATAACACAATAAACGGCACCAGCCCACAATTTGTCAACGGTCAGATAGAAGATGACGTAGACATGGAGGAAAGCAGCGTCACTAGTGTGAACGGTATCAAGAGCAGTAACGGGTATCAGAATGGTAATCTGGATTCGAATGGGTACAAGTGTCAAAATGGGGAAGATGTAGATATGGGTGAGATCTGAATATAATTAAATAGAAAATAGATTACCTCCTAGTTAAAACATTTAAATCAGCTTCTCAGGAATTATAATGAAAATAACGCGCGGGATAATGAAGTAAATTGATAGATATAACACTATCGAACAGATGTGTGTAATCAGTTTAATTATTCTTTATAATTGTTTAAAAACAATGGCCTGTTTATTATACACAGTTGATTTACGTTTATCAAATAGAATGTAGTTCTTAGAATAAGCAAATATTATTGTTTGTAGAAATCGACAACAGTGCCAATCAGAGTCAGCAGCAGAGTAGTAACATCGCTGATACTGTGACATGTAACAAAAGTAACAAGAAGCAATTGTGCGGCGGTAACAAGCAGGCGATCGAGAAAATGTTGGAATTCGGCAAACAATTATACTCACAGTCGGTGCACTTGAGACAACAGTACGGAAAGAACGAGAGCAATAAGAAGATGCTGCAGGACGCTTTCAGTCTGTTAGCATATTCCAATCCGTGGAATTCACCAGTTGGCTGGCAACTAAACCCTCAGGAAAGAGAAACAGTTTGCGCAAGATTGAATTCTGCTATTCTTGGTAAGAAAGCAAACATATTTTCGTAATGACATGAAAAAGATATCACGTTTGGTGTCCATAGATCAAATTGCTTTGCGAGAAAAACAAAATTATGTTGCTCATAAATTTGTTATAAGCTAAAAATGATTAATTTATTTATTTGTAATATTTCTATCTTTTTAAATTCTATTCCATTACTTAATTATGAGCAATCGAATTCGATTACGGCAATTTTAGAAGATTGAATGAGAATTTTGATTGTCAATGTAATTGACAATGATTGTCAATCTAACGTTGCGATTTACGATCAACAGAGTCTAGTAACTTATCTCGTCGGCCGCCGTTGGAAGTCGCAGCATCTCATGCTAGAGAATTAGTTCGCTTGATGTCGACTAATGGCCTAGGGGCCTGCGGATTTGCAGTAGTAGATAATATTATCCAATATTGACGGTGCCTACCTCTGCTGCCACGACCGCCTCTTTTACCAGTGCGAGTATGGTGAGTAACATTCGTTTGCAAGATCGCGAAATTATCCGGAATTGATTTACGGAAAAATACACGTTCGCATATTTGTCTCTGCCGAGAATGAGGCATGTACGAATGGTGGACGACAAGAGCCAGTTGTCCAAAGAAGAGGAAAAATAACGCAAGTTTTATATAATGTCCTTATTAATGAGATATAGTTTGATTAAGAAAAAAAAAACAATATGTCGTATACAATCTCTCGAGATGCTTTTATAAAATAAAATATTTAGAAGTGACGAAATCTTTCTTCTGTAGAATAAAATCTTTAAGAAGTGAACTCTCTTTTAGGTAAATAACGCGGATTTTCCTTTTTATTTAGGTATGGAAACTCCATACAAAGAAAGATTAAGGTAGGAAGTGCTCTGTGCACCAGTTTGAAAATCGTTTCGATACCGAGAACGCGGCGGTTCCATCATTATCATATAATATATTTGCTGTCTTTCGCATCTCTCTGATATGCATGCGAACGTTCCCGTACGCAAAAAATACTGAGAGACGGAATCTTGTAGGATGCAGAGGCGGAACGTGGAGCAGATTGTTCTGTTAACGCAGCAACATCGCGATGTCGCGTGCCTCTTCAGCTAGAGCAGCCGGATTCATCGGTGCCTTGGCTCGATCTCACACCACAGACACGAACATACAAGGTGAACGCTCAGACCTGCCAGCCAAAATGACACCTCATGAATTTTTAGCTTAAATCGGATGGACGGTCACTTTGGATAAACTACTACGCCGACCAAGAACGAGAAGCGGCAGTTGACGATGCTGATCCCCCGTTCCCGGTGGTCGGTCGCACACGTATCGTGATCGACCGTGTCACGTTTTTGACATTATTATGACTATTTATATAATTTTCTGTATCTTTTTACTTTTTTCTCCCCCTTTTTATTTGCTTTTGTGTTTTTTTTTTTTAATCCGACCAATTACGCCAATTTAACTTTGCGAATCATTCGTAAATCGATGTTTGTTCATCGCGACTAGCACGTTACCACAATGTACGCGCAGCGATGTCAGGACGAGCACGAGACAGTTATCCGAACCACGGTAACTCGCGTATCGTTCGTTAGTAGCCGCAAGCATTGTGCAATATGACG
Source organism: Tetramorium parvispinum (assembly GCA_011638315.1). Lineage (NCBI taxonomy): Eukaryota > Metazoa > Arthropoda > Insecta > Hymenoptera > Formicidae > Tetramorium > Tetramorium parvispinum. The sequence goes on along the minus strand of VBVR01000809.1, from coordinate 10,185 downwards.
ATTTCACGACACAATAAGAGAATAACCATTCTCGGTGATAGACGGAAGCAGAGGTAATTTCATGCGCAAGTGACGCTTGTGCGATGCTGTTGTTCGTGTCGTCATGCAGTCGAGATTCTCGCGTTGGCTCGCGTATCGCGCGGCAGATCGGTGGATAACGTGTAATCAAATTCATTTGCATTTAAATGCGAGTAGTGTCAAGGCGTACTCAACAACAACGGAAAATCAATCAAACATCTAATCTGATTAGACCTAACCGAAATTCGCTGATGGTTATGGAGGGGAGGGGTAATAAACGCGCACTATTATACATTGTGCTCTGTTTGCTTCGGGAAAAAGGAAAAATGGAAAAAAAAATTCATCGCACGAGCTGAACTAATCTTCCGCAGGACGTTAACGATTCTACTTAATTCTTCGCTCTAGCGCACCCTAATGACGGAAAATACTTTCTTCCTTGATATTATTTTGACGAATCGGCGCGAAGATTTTTCTTGTATCTTGATTTTTCGTAATTATTCTGGGAGCGGCGGAAGCATGTTCGTTTTAGAGATGGATGACGTCTTACGTTTATATAAATAGTTGCGAAAAATAAAAAATCTGTAAACTTAATTAAGGAACGATCTTGTACTCTATATTAAGTAATTGTTTTTTATATGCGACATAGTATATTATTATATTATATATATATATTATTAAAGAAAAAAAAAGAAGAAATCACAAATAAGGAAAATCGTATGCAGCTAGGCGTATAAGCGTGCGTTTAAATACAATAATTTACTATATATACTATATTAATTAAAATAGAATTACTCGAATTAAATGATTTTTAGTGTTATTGTTTTATGTACTATAGATAGAGCTATAATATGAATATGTGCGAATACAGTAATGATTTGGCCAAGATGGTTTATAAGTCATTTTGTTTCATGTCGCACATGTTGTTGTTATCGCGATTATCCCGTCAGGATCTTCGTGTAAATTCACCTAAAACGACCTATAACTGTACACGCCGATCGAAAATTGATTTTCGGACTGACCGTCATTGTTGTTTCGAGATCTGTTAGAGCACTCGTTTTGTTTATATTATATGCGACCGGTGATACATTTGATGACAAATCTGCTCACTCTTGTAACTTGTTCATCGAGAGACCTGCTCAGAGTAGAATCGCCGGCGTTCCTTATCCCTGGACACTTTTGTTTTGCACCCTTCCAGTCGTTGGCTCCCGAATTGTCGTTTTTGCCCCTTACCTGCCTTCTAAGTCTTTCGACGATATTTTCAAAGTGCATATATTTTAGGTAATAAAGATACATTGTAATATACATATATACATACATACATACATATATGTGCCTATTTAACATAACTTTATTTTTGTTTCTCGCTTCATTAACGCTCACGCGAGCACGTGCGTTTTCCGCGCGCAATACGCAAATTCGACACGCACGGCGTTATACCGCTCTTTCGTTTTCTCCTTCGAAGATCGTCAGCCTGGCGCGCCAGAAAAGGCTATTTTATGGGTATATCGCGTTGTATTCTTGTATCACGTCCGCGATTGAAGCACGAGGGACTACGGTCCCTCTGTCCGTAACGAGAGGACAAAAAATGCATATGCGTGTGTAGGGTATGCACCAATCACGTCGTTCACGTCGAATGGTAGTAAATGTTCACTCGAAGGACTTCCTCTCGAGGTCCTCTCTCACTCAAAGCGACTCCTGCACAAGATGTTAGCTAGCGTTGTACGACAGCGGTGACACGTTTAGATAGGGAAGCGGCAAACACTTTTCTCGCTTTTATCTTTAACTTTCGAAGGGACTGTTCGCACTTTAAACGCGATCGCACACGCACGCGCGCATACGTACTCGCCAAAGGATAACGTTGACGGCGATCCAAGCTCCAGACGATAAAATGTCGCGGCGGAAATTAATTCTCCATCGATTAACCCTTATCCGGGAGGTCCATTTTCTAAAGGCAAACGGGTAAACGTATATATTTTTTCTCTCTAAGAGTCTCGTAAAGGCAAAAAAAAAATATTACACTTATATAAATATATTTATCTTTATATAATCAAAGACTACATGTATAAACTTACGAAGTTAGGAAACGTATTTTTAGGGGTAACTTTAAATTTCGAGGAATTGAGAGCTCACCCGGATACGAGTTAAATGCTGTTCAATTAATTGACTCAAAGAGTGTTGCAATGTAAATTCGCGCTGTCGCAATACTTTGTTTCGCACCGCATAGAAGAATTCCAGTACAGATGCTTGCAATACTCATGTATGTGCGCACGTGCGTGTACATATGTACACAGTAAATATATATACATATATATATATATATATCTATGCTATGCTCTTTTTTTTTATATATATGACAATGTAATTGTAGTTTCATGTACGAGAGTCAAAGTATCTTAAATCCAGTTTTCGGGGGAAACAGTGGCGAGGCACGGCCATCGAATTAGTTATTTCTAAACTCTGAGTATGTTGAAACGTATTTTAACAATAGAAAACGTTATTTTTATACGTGTACGACGTAGTTGTATCAAATGAGCTGCGTGTGTCATGTTACGACGATGTGTAGCGGGTGGGGGAAAAAAAACATAAAAGAAAAACAAAGAAGAGAAACATTTCAAACATTTTGTCGTCGCTGTAAGTTCTCCGCTGTTAGGAGCCGATGTGCAGGGTGATTCGGGGAGCGGGGTCCGCGCGAAACACTCTGTAATCACGAATAAAACCAAGTCGAAAGTTCAGCCTGTCAGCGTGTTTTTTAGCAATACTATGTGTACGAACGGAGAGGACGGAGAGGAGAACGAGAGGAGGCGCGCGAAGAACTCCCTGCGGCGCCGCGTAGATGATAAGAGAGCGACGTGCGATATTCTGGAAATACAGAGCGTAAACCGATGAACGAGGCTACTGTACACGTCTCTCGCCCTTTTCTTTTCTTTCCGTCTTACTGATTAAGCGCACCACCGAGCGGTCTACCGTTTTTTCTTTCTTTTTTTTTTCGCGAGCGAGAACCCTCGAATCGCGCGGCCGGTGGCTTCGAGGCACGGGGGGATTGTGCGCACCACCTCGGCTACCCTTATGACCCTTCTTCAATTTCGATCACGGCGGCAGGCGCTTCTGACATTTGAAGAGACCCGAGTGTGTAACACGCCGAGCAACGTACGTGTAAATAAGTAAAGCACACGCGAGCAGAGAGCTTGACGGGGCGACGGCACGTGGGGTCTCGACGGGGATCGAAGTCGGTAATTTCGAGCATGGGCGAGCCTAATCCACGATCCTTCCCGGAGGGTTTAATTGCCAAATCTCGCCCCCCCCTCTCTCTCTCTCTCTCTCTCTCTCTCTCGTTTAATCTTTCAGTCAGAGCGATATTTTTCGTAATACAAGTCGACACTTGGGATCTTGAAAGAGTTCAATATAAAAAAAATCACAATTTACATCTTTCATGTCGAGAACTAAAATACTTTCTTGTTTAATTAGATTTTACCTTACTTTGGAAATAATAATAAACTTACTTGGACTTTCAAAATTACAATCGAGTTAAAAGGAACTGAAATAACATACTGAATCTTCAGTACGTTACATTTAATGCTAGATAAAATTGAAACAAAAATATTTCTTTTTCGAAAAAAAAAAGCGGTTTAGCAAACATCAGGCTTTTAAAGAGCGTCGTGCGATTGGAGGATTAAAAGAGATAGAAATTGCGGATTAGGCCGGTTGCGCTCGGTAGATCGTGCCGAGCTGAAATTTTAACCGCGTTTGGTCCCTGCTTCGAACGACGTGCAACCAGAGTAGAAAAAAAAAACAAACAAATCGATTCACTAGGGATCGGGCGAACAGAGGACGGGGAAAATCCGCCAAGCGTTATGTAATTTTTATTGTGTAAGCTGCATTTCGCGATTTCACGCAATTATTAAAATATTACTCGCGCTACCAGCGATTTACGTTATAAAGTCGTTATCCGATAATGAAGCAAGCTGTATATCCCTCACTCGTGCGAGCTGCATAAATCATTGCGTGCGTCATTCGGGTTGGGATGATCTTAGGATATGTTATTCTTACTCGGTACACTAATGTCGCGATATGAAATTCGAAGGCGATGATCGATCGTCCTCTCGCGTAAGTTGTAATGTGTTAAGGTAAGTCTGACTATTTCTTTATCTTTGTAGGAGCGATTTTGTAAAACATTTTGTCGAGTTATTAGCAATAAAAAAGAATGATTGTGTATCACAACGAGTACAAACGTTTTATCAAAAGACTCAACTACACGGAAATTGGCACCCTGAAATGTGAATTTTTATCAAATTTACATGGCATTTGATTGTCCATAATTTTCCCACATTTGTCTGTAAATAATAATTTTTTGTTTGCTTTGCAAAAAAAATTTCATCATTAGCACCTCCAAAAGCGTTATGAAAATTATATGTGATTTCAGCGGATTTTCTGTTTCGTTGTTTGAGACTTTTTAGCTAATCAATTGGCTTTTTAATTGATTATATCGATTTGTTTCTATAGATAAACCACGATCAATTATAAAATCTAGCTCTCTCTGCAATACCGAAACTACTACATTGTTAAATTCGTAATGTCAAATTACACTCAATTTGAATCATTAATCATTCATTACATTACCACTGCTCCTACTCGATGTGCCGTTAATTAAACTAAAACAATGGACATATTACATGTTAACTACATGTTTTGTGTTAAAACATAATATTGACAAAGGTAACAAAGTATTATTCGCTTTCACTTGATTCAAGGCAATGATTTAAATTTTCTTCAAACATTTAACAATAAAGCTTAATGCAGTATTATATTAGCGCAAACATAATTTTTCCAGAACAAAAATTCTTTGAGACGAATAAAGAATTTCTCTCCCGAGAAAATAAAAAACAATACATTGAAACCGAATTGTGGCAATTTTATTTCAATATTGCTGAAACATTGCATTCATTTTGCATTGCATCTAGCAAGTCTCTCGCTAATCTTTTAATTCTGCCAAGTCGCATAAAAACGTCCGCTCGCGGCGGCGCGCCGGCCCATAATGCGGCCGCGAAGTAACCCCCCGGCGGGCGCCGTCAGATGTCGCCAGGGCGACGTTTTCCCTAGCCGAGGTCAGGGGTCGAGCGACCGCGAGCCGCGAGCCGCGAGCCGCGAGGAGACGAGACGAGACGCGGAGCGTCGGGGCCGGCTGGTTCCGGGATCGATCGACGTCCTCCGTGCGAGAGAAGCGGCGCGCCGCACCGCGCCGGCGGGTGGCGGTAGCGGCGACGGTGAAGTCGGGCGGGGCGAGAGGTCGCCCCGATCGACGCTCGGCTCTCCGTCGCCAGTACGCGTCCAGCTCGTCGCCGCTGTCGAGGAGAGTGCGACTTTCGCGGAGCACACGCAGCTGCCGGGTCCGCGGGTTTCGCCCCCAGCGGCAGATTCGGAGTAACGCGCCGAGTAAGAGCGAGAGCGAGGACCCCCCCGCGGTCCAAGGGCGCGAAGAGCGCGGCTGCCGTTCTCCCTCCGCGCGCGCGTGCCCTTTTCTTTTCACGCGGAAGGTAACGAGACGACGAGAGAGTTTTACGCGATCGCGTACTCGGCGGAGACTAGTAGCCGGCACAGCCCCGCCGTCGCCGTCGCCATCGCCGTCGCCGTCGACGACGACGTCATTCGGTCGCGAGCACCGAGCACCCGGCGCCTCGCCGTGGAGCCGACGCGCTCGTTCGGAATCGGCGCCCTTCGTTGACGAACGGACGTACGAACGAACAGACGTAGAATCGTCAGAGGGAGAGCGAGGGACGCGATAACGAATCGTATCTGTCGCTCGCGCATACGCACGCACGCACGCTCGCTCGCTCTCGCGCCCGTGAGTGTGCTCGGCCGTCATCATCGTCGTCGCCGCCGTCGTCGCTGCCGGGACGGGAGTCCCTCTCTCTCTCTCTCGCACGCGCGGGTCGAGCCTCGCCTAAACTGATCCTCCTCCCGGATCCCGGTCGGGTCGAGCCGACCGTGCTCCTGGAAGCCGTTCTCCCGGAATATCGATCAAATAGCCCAAACCGAGTGAAAAGCTACTCCGGGAAGAACGGGGGAGAGAGAGAGAGAAAAAGAGGGTGGTGGAGAGAAGATAAAAAAAAGAGAGAGAGAGAGAGACGACGAGAGAATCCCGACGTCACTTCAGGATACGCGTAAGGAGGTGCGTACACGTACGCGTTCGATTCGTATCGACGGATCGCCGGGGAGAGCACCCCGTTTGTGCGTGCGCTCGCGGTGACAGAGCTACCCCTGGCGAGAGCTGCTCCGAGAGAGGGAGAGAGAAAACGGGGCGAGATGTGGAGAGAGAGAGAAGGAGAGGGCGGGGGTTCCTTCGGAATACGCGCGACCGCTGCACACTGACGCTCGATTCATCCGTTAACCGCTTACGATTCCGTTCCGGAAGACGGTAGGCGGTGAAAGTCGAAGAAAGAAAAAAAGAGCGCAAGGGTTGCCCCGATAGTGTGAACGGTACTCGTCGTTTCGCGATAAGAGTTCGATAAAGAGACGACGGCAGTTGGCGGATCAATTGAGTATAAATCATACGCAGGCTCTTTATCGTGTTGTTTAATTTTCCTCGTGTTTTTAATTAGAATGAGATAAATGCTCAGGACAGTACAAATGTATACGTAGAAGCAATATCCGAATTATACGATCGCATTGGTACACACGTCGATCGCCTTTCCGAAAAGAAATTTACTCACTTTAATGGTAACTGAATAAAAGGTTTGAAAATTATTTAATAAATGCTTTATTTGGCAAAGCCTGTATCCGCACCTTAAAGGGGACAGTACTAGAAATCATCGATCTGTCTTTTCTCGAGAGAGAAAGAGAGAGAGAGAGAGAGAGATTCGGTACTAGTCTTCTCGAGAGTAGTGAGCAAAGCAATTATCCTTGGACGTGCTCGAAGAATTCTTTTAAAGATTCAAAGACCGCGAGCGAGGAGCTCTTTCAATTGGTGTCCCGCTCGCATTTCGTGCTTCAGCTCGTGTTTTATCGTGTTTTTCTTCGACGAGGAACATCGACGGGAGCAGCGAATGTAACGAGTAAAGATAAACGACCGGTTTCATTTTACGATTTCAAGTAGGCTCCTCGCGAGAACGTATTGGCGAGCGGCGCGATACGTCGAAACACGATACGCGATAAAATTGTAATATGCGCGATACACGTGGGTCAGCGTGTTTTCGTCCGAGTCACGAAGGACGGAATTTCCAGTCTCCGGTATATAATAGAAGGGAATATAATTTCTCAATAAAACGCAACGTTTTGCAATTCTTGTAAAACGTATCTCAATCTCCCCCTCGACTCACGTACGCGAGAGATGAAGCGTCTGTTTGCATGTTTTAAATTTCAGATGCAATCTGGAATACCCATCGCGTGACCGTAATCAATAGCAGGCTTCGCGCCATGTCGCGGTTACATTAAATTGCTCGGATGAGGGAAATAATTGTGGCTATATTATCAGAAAAATCTTTACAAAAGTCATTAGGAACATTTTCGAAATTTGTAACAAATATGACGTTATATCCTGCTTTTATCTCCTGATGATTAATCAATATTGCAGTCAGGGATTTAATTTCAATTATTTGTGACATTAAACGAGAAATAATTATATTCCTGTGACAGTAAACGATAAATAATTATTTCTGTAACATAAATAATGAATTAAGTCAGAGTCTTCGCCGCGAAATACAGAATTAAATTAAAAGGTTCAACCTCACAGCGTTTCCAAAATAGACGTACAGTACGATGACAAGAGAGCTGTTAATTATTCAGAAATTATGTAAAAAGAAACGCGAAAGAAACAGAAGATATTCGCGATTAAGAGCCACTTTGCATTTGCTCGAGGACTCGCAGATCCTTTCTCTCCTGTCGCACTAAAACTACTGTGCGCTACTGAACACGAAAGAGGCATTCGAACCCGCGTAGGCGCGAAAGGGTCTACGTTACCAAATGAAATGTTCCGTGTTTCGGATCGAGTAACTTTAAATAACGATGATGTAATCGTTCGGAATACCTACAAAAGAAAATACACTCGTACTAAGTGAGAATTAAATTTTGACTAATGTTGCAAGCTCATTTCGCGTATCGTGAGAGATTCCTTTTCGCGTTACATTAATCATACGAGTGCAAGAGGGATGGACGGGGAGGAAAGATCAGAGATGAAATCAGGGAGGGACTCGATGAATCGAAGGGATCAGGATTTGCTGACTCCCGCCCGACTCTTTTTTTTTTCTGTCGCCGCGTTACGTCTCCGTAACGTATTTCAGTCTTACTATGCCGGCGATGGTATTTTATGAAGCGCGACGCGTATCGCTTCCATTATATCAGGTCGTTGCATTTTATTGATCGTACGCCGGTGTGTTTCCACGTAATGCCGTGCTTGCGAAGATGTACGTGCAATCCGACAAACGAATAAACCATGGACATTCCCGGCTCGAGTCTTTTTCCCCCCCGCTAGTTAAAAATTCAGCTATCGCAATCGGAACGATTTCGAGGAGCTTCGATTATTGCGGCGGTGCACTCCCCGCGCGACCCAGAGCCGGCGAAAAGGCTAACGGCGTTGTTATTAAAATTGTTTGCGGAGATATGATACTTTTGAGGACAAACCGGTATATACACTCGATCCCAAGCGGAGCAAAGGTATCAATATCTTATTGAGTTCAGATACGCCTAGATTCTGACGACGACGAAATAATTTCTCACATCACAAACTTTTTCAACCGTTATTTTTAACAGCAATTTTGTTGCAATTTTTGTTATATTTTTTGCACGACTACCGTCATCAGTGTTTTAATGTTTTCGACGTCACTTTATTGAAATATTCATGCCGTGGAATTTATTTTGTCTTGCAAAGAGAAATTTATAATTTCAATTTATTGTTAGGATTAGCGTTTTATAAGATTTTCAAATTTCAAGATATTTTGTTTTAACATGATAATGAAAAGTTCAATCATCTTTATTAAATTGCCGAGTGATCGCTGAATTTAATTGCAATTAAATTGAGAATCTAATTTAGCATTGCTTTTCACTCTTTCCACTCCGGTTAAGTTGGGTTTGTTCTCGGTAACTGGGAAAGGAAACTTGGATTGAATTTTCTTAAATAGCTCATCAAGACTCACAATTTAATTTCTGTTTCATTATAATTCGTCGTCTTTCTACGCAACGACATTCCTCGGCGAGTTGCGTTAAACTAGGCTGACTAAACGTGAACCTATTCCACTATCATGTTTAACCAAACGAGGACGATTCTACTAGTTCTTTACAAGCTAAATAAAATAGTATTTTTTTCTAAAGAATTTTCTTTTTCGGAATCTCGTTCTTTATAGGAATAGTATGCTTTTCTCGGAATATAAATATGTAATATTTTTAGATCCCTTTTCTTCACGTGTCATCTAGGTTAACCAGAAAAATTTGTCTTTATTTAACAATACAAAACCATTTGCGGATTTGATCTATTTTTATTAATTTGTCATTTTCTCTTTCATTATTGTGAAACTCAATTTTTCATTTACTCTGGCTAATGACGTTAGATCGGATTCATGCTCAGTGACAAGGTCTTAAATCTCATCGAGCGGTTACGATACGCCAGTCTAATAAAATTATTACCCGGCTCGCGTCGAGGAATAATAACGAGAGATACGACGAACAAACGACGTTATCAGCGACGATTGGTCGAGAACCTTTCAGCGTATCAAACATGGGCGATCTGCCAAGTCGTGATTGTATACTTGTCGCTGAAAAAGCGAAAACAAGTGTTGTCTGTCTCTTCTTCGTATTCCATGGCGTTCAGTGAGACGAGGATTGGGTAAACAATGCCGGCGATCTAATCCAAAGACTCGGTTACACGTAAACAATTATTCTAATCATTTACATTAGTGAGCCGCATGTAACAATACGCAATACAGAATTGTTATTTTTCCGACTTGGTTTGCTTCTACAATATAAAATAAATTCCTAAGACTAAAACTTGGAATAAATTTGTTTTAACGTCAAGGCGTAAATAAAAAAATCTATAATATCTATCGATATTCATGTTTCGCATTTCGCTACATGTTGGCAAATTTCGGCAGAATTGCCACACGTGAATCGTCGACACTGTGCTTCTCGGTTCTCGGTTCTCGGTTCTCGGGCTTACGGGATTCATCTGATTAACCCTTTCTG